>DWCF01002319.1:0-24591 GCA_018230265.1 Delias oraia | reverse complement strand
AATAGAATAGCTAACGGATTAACGAAATGGAAATTATTCATAACAAAGGTTTACTTTGACAATCGCCTGTGTAACAAGAGATTTGAGAGAGACATATTTTTATAGTATAGTGGGCAACGGAGCAGGTGGGTCTCCTATATGGTAAGAGAACATCGCCGCCCATGAACAACCGCGCCACAGTCCGCGTATTGGTTGTGTTTCGGGCTTTTTGAGCGGCACTTTTAAGGGCCTTCGATATCCTCACACAGTCTGCAAAACACAGTACAAGTACCGTTTCACATTGAGTATTCTGTGAGCCCATGGTCTTCGGACGAGTGCGGCTACCCAACTAGTGCGTCAGCATATGCTTCAGCTTGGCTCGCCCATGGCTAATATTCTTATCGGTAGTTATGTATCATGGACAGGCGTGTTTCATATGTAAGACGGAAATTAATTGAACGCAATACTATTTTTAACTGAAAGTATGAATTAATACCAACATATGTCAATACCTAATTGTATTAACATAAATTAATTAAACTTTAACTAAAGTTTTAAAAATTAAATTTTAAAAAGTGGTGTAATTGTAGAATATGAGAACTTTTTAAAATTAAAAACCTCTTTTATAAAACCAAATAACAATCAAAATGTAGGTATTCAGTGAGAATGGAAAATTCTAGATTTCACGACTATTTCCAAAAATCCTTGTTTTTATTTATGATCGCATTTGTAATACAATAGATTATGTATAAGTTACGCGAATTGATGAATAATACGTTTAACTTGAAAGTTGAGGCGTACTTAAACATTCGAACTCTGTCTAACAATTCATCTCTTAGATTTGCAAAGGTAAAATTCTTTTAACAGTTATTCTTTGTTATCAAACGTTCAGTTGAAACTGTTTTACGTAAGCAACAAAAATGTTACTTAGTTTAATGAAATAAAAACATTGAAAGCATGAAAAAAGTTACTCATTAACATGATCTTTATCTTTTACCAATTTTGAAAGGAATCTGAGGAAAGTATTTAATTGAATTTATTATTATATATATTATATATATATATATACCATACCAAACTTATATATATATTAGTTTGGTTATCTTTATTTAACTATAAAAAATTCTTAAAAATATTTACAAAAATGCGGCATATCAAAACGGAGGCTGCTTACTTGATGACCGATATGAGCCAACATTTGGGTTACCTAAACTAAATTATTTTACAAAAGAAAAAAATAAAGTTATGGTTAATAAAATGTATTTATAATGTTAGTTATTAAAACGTATTACGTGAACGTATAGCTAACATCCGGAAGCAGTAAATTGCTACGGCGTAGCACCCATCACATTAATTAAGTAGCGCAGAGCTTGATCTACGTGTACACGTGTACTCGAATTAATAAAAGGGTTGTTACAAAGGTAATTATTTTATGTAATATACAAAGTTTTTATAATCCAGTTAAATAACTTATATGCATCATGTATGAGTTATAAGCTTAAAATGATGCTACCAAACGCCAATTGCTATTCACTGAAGTTAATGCAGTGGTTATTGTATTGCTCAACCACCTCTTTAAGTAGTAGGTAACCTTGTAGCAGTTGCGGTGAAACAGGCTTATTCCTGTATGGTTGAAATCTTTTTCTTCATACTCATTATTTATTCCTCTTCCTATTTTACTTTTTCTATTATAAATTAAAATTCGGTATTTTAAAATCGAAATACGTCAATTAAATTATTCGTTCTCATTATGATAAATATTATTTCAGTCTCATTGAAAATCTCGCAATCGAAAATAGAATGTACGGATTTAATTTAATGTCCATCTAAAATTAGCGCACTCAATTAAGACTTACAATAAATAGGCCATCTGTGCATAAGCAAAACAAGGCATGAGCTTTAGTTAACTATCTTTGATTTCCAACTAAATTACGTTTCCGAAAGATGTTTACTGTATCTTTTTGAGTTTGTAAATTTAATTTCAACAAATAATAAATATTTACTAGTCTTAAGGACTTGCCAATATAAAATCGCCACTCAGTGATCATAGAAACGATGTTATATTGTGTGTTTACATTTTATGACTGGTTGGAAAACGTCTGACGATCGTAAAAACCAAGTTCATGGCACAGGGCAACCGACTTTCCAATTACTAACCGAATATAAAAAGAGAGCATCTATGTCGTAGTCTTAGAGCTTCTACTATATGTCCTGTTGAATCAAGAATTTTCCCAATTCTCAAATATTTTTCTCAGACAGTTCGCATGATTTATCAAGAGTTTTAATCAAAAAAAAATCAACTAAAAATTCGTTGTAAAATTTTATATTGTTTATTTTAAAATAATTTGGTTGGATGGAGACGGATGGAACGAAACATAGTTCTGCAGCAAGTTCGCCTTTACACCCGCGCATTTTTAACGCTATTACGTCAATCGGGCAGCATGCGTCTGAACTTATAAATAGGCAGACTGAATTGACCACTCATCGAATTTATTCGTAGGAAGTTAAAGAAGGTAAATATCGGTGTGTTTTGATTTCTCTTTTAGTATTTCTTGAAATAACGAATTCATCGTTTAATCTAATTGAGGCTATTCGGTTATTTATGCAAGCCTTTGTATGGCGATTTACCTGGTTATTAGAACTCAATTAGGTGATGTCGGTATTCGTTATTTGGTATTTATATATTAAATTAAGTGTACATTTAAAATTTACATCGTCTTAATTGATTTACTTTAGGCTAAATCTTATAAGTTAGAGATTCTAAATCCACTTTATATATTATTTTTAATATCTAAGGAATTTATTACACTTAACATTTCATCATCGAATATTCCAACTGGAGAGTAATGGAACTCAGGGATCAGGCCGGTTGTACTATTCCGCACATAGCGAGTTATCGTTATGTTGTGGATTTTCTTATTTATCTAGTCCTAATAATTAAATTGGAGAGCACAGAAATACAAAACGTAGGTGCGTTTTTAAGTTCGCGGAATGAGCGGGGTGTAGGTATCATGTAGATAAGAGAATTGCTGCTATACGTACTGACGTCAAATGGGCGAAATTGTGATTGGAAACCAGCACTTATAATCGAATTGGTCAAATTACCGTTTTGTTTGAGTTAAGAGAGATTGAAATATTTATATAAGGTTATTTTGGTGATGGGATTTATTTATTCCGGTCGAGCGTCATTCTCTTTTCAGCATATGAAGGTAATTAAATGTATTTTAGTTTTGACGCATACGAATTCAGAAAACTCTCACGTATTTATATGTATTGTAATTGTAATTTTAAGATGGAATGGTTTCCGCAACTTGACATTATTGCGCCTATTTTGCATGGGATATACTATTATATATATGTAAAGAAAAGAGTATATTTGTCTTTATTTTATCTGTATTTTGATTATCAGGCGCGCAGTGACGGTGGCGTTGGCTGTGTTACTGTCATTGTCATGAGTCTGTGGGGAGAATTAACCTATAAGATATTCGTAGATGACACCGTCAAATTAATAAACCAAAATTTAAAAGTTTCAAAAGAGAATATTAATAAAAAAAATATTGATAATATAAAGTTAGGTGTCCTTTTATAATTAGAAACTATTGTTTCTTTGTTAACAGAGCAACACAACAGTTTATTATTATCAAGATACCCGAATACAGTCTTATGTATATACATATATATATATATATATAATTGGTATAGGTTAGGTTAGGTTATATAGTTAATACTAGATATAATAGATTTTATTTATCACATCAATGTTTAAATACAAAACAGACAAATACTAGAAATAAGGCTTTTTTAATTATATAACGGACAACGGAGCAGCTGGGTATTCTGTATGGTTAGAGAACATCCCCGCCCAAGGACAACCACGTCACAGTCCGCGCATTGGTTGTGTTTACGCCGCTTAAGCAGCACTTTTAAGAGTCTCCAATATTCTCACTCACTCTACAAAACACAGTACATGTACCGTTTCACGCTGAGTATTCTGTGAGCCCGGAGTATTACTTCATTCGTGCCGGCCCAATTAGCGCCTCAGTATCTTCTTCAGCATGGCTCTCTGATGGGTGCGACAATATTGACACTCGGCTGGCCCATGTCAAGCCCTTCCAGAGTCCGAATAATCTATAAATTAAATTATAATTAACAATTGTCCATACCAGGATTCAAATCCAATATCTCTCCCTTCAACGTAGACTTATTAAACCACTTACCCACGAGGCTCTCAAAATTACCCATTTATAGTAATATAAATATCATGTTTAAGTATAGGAAAAAATTTAATTTGCAGCACATATTTTTCGTTGTTAGTCGCTTTGGACTAAGAATGATGGTTTTGATGATTTTAAAATATCGCCACTGTAGTCTACTATACTACAATCCTCAGCGTGGAATGGTATTTGTACTTGAAACGATATTTCTACTGTATTTCGTTGAGTGAGTGAGGATATCAGCGGCCCATAACGTATCGGCGTAAAAAGCTGGCAACGCAACCAATGCGCGGACTGTGGCGCGGTTGTCCATGGGCGGCGTTGTTCTCTTACCATAAAGGAGTTGTAACTGTTCCGTTGTCCCCTATACCATTAAAAATGTCTTATTCAAAACACATTCCATATAGCGAATAGATATTTTGATACAACAATTATAGTAATACGATGACACAATAGCGGCATAGTCGAACTATAATAATAATATTATTTACATTTATCAGTTACTCGTAACCGCAACGTCGTCCGGTTGGATCTTCCTATTTGTTACCATAATTTGAAGTAATCACGGTTGCTTTTGTTACTACTTAGTAACAAATATAAAAACTATTAATAATTATTTGCTATTTTAGTTCACATGGTTACCATACTCGCAAAAGCCGCGTGGCTTAATGGTTTTAGAAGTGTACCATGAAGCGAGAGGTATCGGGTTCGAATCCCGGTCCGGACAATTAAAATAAATTATAATTTAATTTAGAATTTATTCGGTCTCTGAAAGGGCTTGACAGTCGCTGGGCGAGTGTCTTAATACTGCCTCACTCGTTGGAGAGCAATGCTGAAGCATATCCTAACGTACAAATTGGGCCAGCTTGTCTGTTGTTATTACAAAGCCCGTGGTATTCCACGGGCTCACATAATACTCAGCGTTTAGTACTGTGCTTCGCAGAGTGAGTGAGGACATGGGAGGCCCTTAAAAGTGCCGCTTAAACGACGTAAAAAGCCGACAGCACAACCAATGCGCGGATTGTGGCGCGGTTGTTCATGGACTGCGGTATTCTCTTACTATATAGGAGACCCACCTGCTCCGTTGTCCGCTATAGAATAAAAAAACACAGATTTTAAGAAGACTCTTATCTTAAAACTGTTTTATATGATGGGTATAGATTTGACTACTGTTTATTATAGGTAGTTATAGATAGCCCGTTGAAGAATAAATCTACGCGCGATAGTGGAGAAGCGTCAATGTTGACGTCATTTTTTGTCCTATCGTCACTTGTCACCTTGTCTATGGCTTAGGTATATCCGTGATAAATTCAACGACTATTAAATAAGTTATGCATGTACTGAAACCACAAAGCGTTATCTTAATGTTGTCTCCTTTGTCATATGACTAGCGAATTATCTAGATAAATACGTTTCAAGTGTCTCTGTACATCATGCAAATAGCAGCTTTGTTAGATATAAAAACGTTATACGTTAAAATGTTTGCGGAAACGAAAACGGTGTAGATTATATTTAATAAGTGATAATTTGACCACAAATAAAAATATAAAACCTTCATACATTTTATCTATAAAATTTATCTCCTAACGTATATTTAAATAAATAAAACAGCAGCTTGCTATTAAACAAAAGATTTTAAAAATAGATTTAGTTAGTTGTATAAATTAAAAAATTATAAAATATTAATTCTATAGAAGTACAGAGTGGAGCATAAGTTTACATTTCAATTGATGATTTAAATTTTAAAAGAAATTATTTTTGTGCGATAAGAAGTGTTTATTTATTGTCAAAGTACACAATAAGGATTTTATTGTTTAACAATTAGATTGTCCAAATGTGATCCTTGACTATTGATACGGCTGCACACTGGAGCGGAAGTTTTCAATGTAAAATGTAAAAAAAAAGATTATAATTGGTACATAACATCAATTTTTAATATTCATACAATTATTATCACATATCTATGAATCTAATCTAGACACAATTAAGGAGACGAAAAATACGACCATTAGAAATTTTAGCGAAGCTACAATGCGTCTAATTTATTTATGGCTGATCTGCCTGACACGCATAAAATCTATACGTGTCAAAGATTTTGTTTGCCAGTGCGAGTATCACCGTTTTATAGTACGCAATACGTACTTATCCCCGAACATAAAAATATATATTGATTATTGAGGTATAGGTCACCCTTAGGTGTTGAATGCCGAAGCCTCCACCCATCCCTCTCCATGACCTTTTGTCGTGGTTAAGTTGACGTCCGTAAGAGCGTCACTATGACGTCATACACGTATTTTACGCTCGCCTATTATTTTTGGCAAAGCTTTTTGTAATTAGAGCGATGCTATAAATAAAATAATACACCTTATATTTCTTATAAGAAATAGCTATTAACAATGTGAAATTATAATTAGCAACACAAGAAAAAGAAAGCTCTATTATCAAGAATATTTTACTATTATTTATCTTGAATAGTAGATTTGTTGACCTTTGCTTAGCAATAATATGACGAGAATCATACTAAAATATTCGTAGGAAGCGGACTGGATGATGGATCTGCTTATCCACGAAAACCTCTTTAGCTTTGATAAACACTAAAAACTACTTTAGACTAACACGTAGTTTCAATGTATTATTTGCTGTATGCCTTTTTCAATGTCAAATTATTGCCAACAGCATTGATAAAGGTAAAATAAATAAAATTGAGCATACGGCATCACGATCACACAAATTAGTATTTAGAAGTGTATGAAAAGATATATATGTATTTAAATATGTTTATAATTTGAAATATAGGATATATATATTTAAAATTACCCAATCTATACCTAAAAACCTACAACGAGAAAACTAAAATCGGTTATATAGATGAAGGAGGCTGTTTTGTATAACGTTAATGGTGTGAATTTAAAATATTTTTAAACAGCGCCGATAATACTGATAGGCATGGAGATTTAATAAAAAAAGTTAGAAACGCGCGAAACATATTTCTTCAGTGGAAGAAACTGATGTTTAAGTAACTTAGGTTAATAAGGTCACAATAAATGAAAACTAAAACAGCAGCAGTTATATTTAGCCGAAATCAATTTCTTTAATTACTTTTATAATTAAGCACTCTGCTGACGTACACTATTTGATAAGTATTTTTGGAACGATGTAATCTAAAGCGTTTTAACCTTGTTTGCTGAAGTAAAACGATATTTTATAATAGTATTACTTGTTATTTTTCTTTTTAGATTTGTATTATTTCATTAAAATCTAGCGAGCGACATTCATGCATAACGTGATTTCTAAACTATTAATAAACCCCAACGAAAGAGTGTGACAAAATAAACGTTTCTGAAAATTCGTTCATGAATTTATCCCTAATTGAAATGAGGCTTGCACAAAGTGTTGATGTCCAGATCGGTATTTCCAGATTGCGAGTCACTCATCCGCAAGATGCTAGTCCTAGAACCAATGAAACGTTATACAATAGAACAGATAAAGAAGCACAGATGGATGGCAACGGAGCCTTATGTGGTGCCAACCTTGTCTGCGGACCCCATGAGGAGTCCTGCACACGTGGTTCACAGCCAAGAACCAAACGAACAGGTGCTCAGACTTATGCAGAGCCTGGGGATTGATCCAGTTAAAACCAAAGAGGTAAGAACGGCATTGTAAAACTAAATTGAATCTCTTATTTATAACAATTGTTTTACTTAACGTATGCTATATCTGTACTAATATTGTAAATGCGAAAATAAGTTTTATGCGTAAACCGCTGAACCGATTGTAATTAAATTTGAAACAGAGATAGGCTATTAAGGATGTAAAAAGTCCACTGAAAAGACGATTCTAGATAGATAGGCACACTTCAGTTGCCCTGTAGTCATAGCCATGTTTCATCAACAGAGCCTTCGGTCGAACAGTTACGACCATCACGCGGCAATCTACCTGCTGCTTCTGGAGCGACTAAGAGCCAGGGTCAGTCTAAGTGAACGGAGGCCTACGCGAAGACCCTCCTCCGTAGCTGATCAGGCGCTTGCAAGAGACTTGCACGACCGCCGTGAGCACCATAATAGGTATACTAGTTAATACAACCCCTAATATAAATTCGTATAAGCCTTTACTTGTTTCATAATCTGCTAGTAGACTCGGCAGTGGTTGCGTCGCCCTGCCCAGAACGCCACCAATTGCGTTCGACTTTCGTAACTTTTTATTATATTTTGTCCAATACACAATATCATTATAAATCATAGCCTATGTTTATTCGAAAATATGAGCTATATTATCGCTAATGTTTATTAAAATTCGTTCAGTTCTTTTGCGTGAAAGAGTAACAAACATCGTATTGATGTACAAAACAAACTTTAGCGTTTGTAATATTACTTGGAAATGAGATACATAATTAGAATTGGTTCAGTGGAAACTTTTTATAAGTATTCGTAGAGTAAACTTTAATTAATAGTACAGAGTGCTTACTATTTTATCTCTATATTGCAATGCTTTTCTTTATTAAGCCGTTTATAATATTGCTCCTTGAATTAATTATCGAACCATGGATAAAATTGTGACTTGTTAAACAGCCCTATATAATAAATGTTTCTTGCATTTACTGATTCAATTAAATATAATTTCCAGGTTACTACTAAGTGGTGAGCAGAGAGACTACAACAGAACAAATATGCCCGCACCTTCCGACTCTACTTCAGAAACTCAGCGTCTTTTATCACTAGCTGGGGTCAATATGACCGAACAAAGACTGCTGCAGAGAAATTCTGATCCTTCCGATACCCATAGAAGCTTCCTAGTCAACGATAGAGCTCACGAGACTGATACTACAAGACTTCTCTCAATGAGAAATGTCGATGTGGTGCAGTCGAACCAGCGGCTGGGAACTAAACTTAACGACACTCCAACTCATAAACTTGTCACATCAACCTATGAACAACAACAGAACATTCTAAAACAATCGAGTGAAGATTGCCGTCGTCTCCTACAACAGTCGACAACTGTTGGGCCTGAACCTAAAACTGCTGACGGTAGATTGCTGACGTCCTCAAGTTTCGATTCGAAATGCGCCATAGACAGTGGCCGCACGTCCACAGCTGACAACAGTGCGATTGCAACTTTTCTCCAGAACTCAGCATCTGCAACTAATTTTAACTTAGACGCAATGAAGATGCCAAACTCTACTACATTTACCATGTGTTCCGAAGCGGCGAAACTTATGAACACGCTTCAGCAATCTCCATTACCACTCAAAGGAACTGTCAATTTGAGCACCAGCCCTATCCCATCTCAGTTCACAGATACTAAACTCAGCAGCGTATTGGAACAACCGAAACCTCTCGAGTCTAGCAGGCTGGTCGCCGCTCAAGATATGAATAGGCTACAAACTAGCACACCGCCTTTTAAAGACTACTTGAATCATATGCCCGCATACTCGTATCTACAGAATACGTTTCCGCAGATGCCTGCCGAAAGTAATCTGTCAGCTGCCAGTGAACTCTATCAAAATACACTCTACAGGCCCGATAGCAAGTTCTCATTAAACAGATACACGACAGGACAAACGTACACCCAGGCTCTGCCAGGCACCTCCAGTGATGCGACAAAATTTCAACAGCAATACTCGTCCTCAACAGACGAAGGCTGCGAAACGGACATGGAAGACGTAAACGCGACTGGCGGGGTCCAAAACAGGCTAAGTTCGTATGCTAGTTCCAGTTCAAGCAGTGGTGTAGTCACATTTTTTAACAACAAGAGCCTGAGTCAGAATTTGAGCTGTGATTCATCACAGAGCAACTTCTCCGCGTTCGAAAGTATTGATTATCAGCTCTCGGATTGTTCGGGCGAGTTGGCCAGTAGTTTACCCAGCTGTACGTCAAACGAGGATAGACTTTCATACGAAAATACATCTCTTATCAACACAAGTCCGATGCATCCTTGTGTGTACATATCCTCGTACAATAATAAAACGCCCGGAACTGGATTTATAGCGCGACATAATCCTCTCAACTACCAATCCACTAATAAAAGTTGCCCGCGCGCTATCACCCGGAGTCCGGTCGATTTTAGAGAAGGCCGCCGAGCAAGCGACGGTCTAGTAGCACAACAGGCTGCCCAACCGGATGATGCCCCTAAAAGCTTAGCATTCAACAGTCAAAAGCTAAATGAGAACTGCAAAGCGAAAGGCGTTCTAGAGCTGCATCTGGTACAAAAGGAAGCACAGAAACTGAAAACGCAGTATCAATCGACAATCCCACCCGAGGAAATGACGCAGCGGCAAATACAACATAACCAATTCGCGGCTTCGTTTACGCCATATTTGGACACCAAAAACCCACCACCGAAGCGGATTAGCCTACCCGAATCATACAATTACACAAGCACCTCCCCGCCGATGCCGGCGAGTCCGAAAATGGTGGCGCACTTGCAAGAAAATTCGGATTTGTCGCACGGCGTTGCGGTGACTCAAGTCAGCAAGCCACCATTGCAGCAGCAACTTATGCAGCATAGGCTATTCCAGCAAAAACGTCAATTATTACAGAAGCAAATGACTCCACCGAATTTACCTGTTCACGAAATGACCGCTCTGCATAACATACAAGTGGGCTTGAGCCGGCGGCAGATGCTACGTCAGCAGAGCTACAAAATTGCTCAACAGCAGCCAGTCTTACCACCGTTGCCGTTGACTGAGTCCGAGAACAGAGACTTACTTGCATTTCAGGCCATCGTAGAGGACCCAAACAGAGTGAAGCACAAAGTGGAAGACGAGGAAGAATCGAAATTTAGCTATCAAGGTTCGATGGAGATAAATATAATGAAGGACAGGTTGGGGAATGAGAATTGGTCGAATTTGCCTTCTACCCTTCAGAGCGCTTGTCAGATTTCTGAGATGGGGAGGCGGGAGGCGAAGGCGGAGGAGGGAGAAGGTTCTCTGGACGCTCCGCTGTGGCCGGGCCAGTGGAACGCGTCGCTCTTTGCCCCGCAAACCTGCTATCAGGTATTCCAACAAATCAATTGAATTTAGTAGCTAGTACTGCTCCTATAGCACTGACTATTAGTCACGCAAATGTAGCTGATTGTATATAGACGATATAAGACTCTTTAAATATTTATTACCATAAGGAAGTAGTGTCAAAATATTAAACAGTTCTATTTAAACTTTAAGTAATGATATTATAAATTGTGTATTTTATAGATTACATTTTAGTACTTATATCTCAGATTGAAATTTTAGATTTATATATATCCTATAATTATTGAAATGTTAGGTCGAAACGACCAAATTCCAATGCCTGATGGTGTTTAGATAAGACTAGCACAGTAGTTGCACACAGTATTGAAGCTGATAGCGATTCGTGCATAGCTAGGTGAATTAATATCATGTGGTAATTTGCACTTGTACAATGGTAGCTTAAGAGATTCCTAACTGACACATTACTTTCAGTACTTACCAATTATAGACTTTATACGCTAAAATTAATTTTACTAGTGCAAATGATATATCACAAACGTTTCCATTGAATTATAGCGCGTGTTGTTCCTATATAATACGAATGTTCAGTATAAATAAAAATTAGTTTCTGTTTTGTAGATATAGAATGAACATTCTATATTAAGTATCTCGCGTATTTAATTCGAAGGAAACAATAGATCAATATTGGTCTCATTTTATTTATTAGGTATGCATGACAATAACTATTGCTTTAAATTTTTACAAGACGCGTACTGCCAAATATCAATAATGAAATCACAAGAACAATTTCATTTTTAATACTCGTATGAACGTGGACTATACCTTGCCAAATATTGTATAGAAATTTTATGTAAATTTAAATTATTGTAAGTTTCATAATAAGTCATGAAAGAATATTAGCAAGAAAACCAGAAAGTAAAGGCAATAACAATCGGCAATGCCAAGAGACCATGACAACGTTGTTCCCACATGTATCGCTGTAGGTTGTATTGCTGTAATGATTTTGCATCCGCTTTCATATATGCATATAAATTTGTAATGAAGGAAAATGTACTCTAACAAGCAATGAACTAAACAAAAAATCCAGCCCTCACGACATTGAAGAATAATATTATTTTATTTTTATTCTTGGATGATGTTATTTCTATATTTTATTCAGAAAAAGTAATACAATATTTAAGTAACCATTAAACAGATAAATATTTTAATAATATCAGATAAATTTTGATGTATTCGAAACCAAATTGCAAAAAGAACATATTGACAGTTTAATGACGCAAAAATAATTTATTAAGACCTTGAGGTTTAAAGAGAATGGTAATCTTATATATGAAAAATGAGAATTTAATTTCAAAAAATTAAATACAAGCTTACGTGAAACTTATAATAATCTTTATGTTATTACAACGTTCTTTGTTCCGAACCAACCCGATAGTTGATAGTTGAATAATATATTCTATCTATTCATTACGTTATGTAATTTAATTAAAGTTGTACGTAACAGAATTGTTTACTACGTATTTAAGATGTGATAGCTTTACTTAGGAACAAGATTATTTAAATAAATTAATAGTTTATATATGATTTTGTTTTATTTGCCACATTTTTTTTTTGCTTCGTAGTCACACTTGCATGAAATATACAACTATTTAGACATAGCTAATTGCTCAAGCTAGAATATTAATATATACTTTTTTTAATTCTATAGCGGACAACGGGGCAGGTGGGTCTCATATATGGTAAGAGAACAACGTCGCCCATGTGTTGCTGGGTTAGTTAAAAAAAAAAAATTGGATTTTTACGTCGTGCCACCGCTTTTAGTGAGCCGGTCCAATTATTACGCCAGCATATGCTTCAGCATGGCTGTCCCACGAGTGGGACAGTATTAAGAAACTCGCCCGGCAACTGTCAAGCCCTTCCAGGGATCGAATAAATTAAATTATAACTGTCCGGACTGTGATTCGAACTAGATATCCGAGAGGTATCGGGTCATGAATCGAGCTTCATGGTACACTTTTAAAACGATTAAGCTGCGAGGCTCTCATAACTTATAAATATAAACTTATAACTCGATCAGACTTTGTACTCGTTTGACATTTGCCTTTGTGAAAGTAATTTTCGATATTTATAAAAAGCCGAGATGTTAAAACTCAAAAATATTTAACTGATTTTATAAGAATCAAATATAAAATTGTAAAGTAATACAAAGTTTTAACCACAATAGTTAAAACTAAAGTAAACAACATATACAATATATTGAGATTTTTTTTCTAGCCCAGCTGGCAAGGCCACAGTTTACCGCCCACAACCAATATGTTGCCGCTTAGCGAAAGTCCTATTCTGGAGCTTACTGAACAAATGGAGTCTATATAAAAATATGGCATTATTCGCCATTTATAACACGGTACATTTAATTTCTGTGAACAACGTCGTCTCTGAGGAAAGGATATAAACTTAAATTTTATAATCAAAGACTGGTATTATTGTTTACTTAAGATATCAATTTTATAACGTCCAAAAACTGATAAAAATGTTTTTAACTGTCATTTTTAAAAAATGTAAATATTTGAAGTACGCAATTGTTGTGGATATCATTTCTCTCCTAGATGGCGTTGTACTTAAAGAGCATTAAGAACATTAGTACAATAATAATAAATTTCAATTGAATGTTCTCAAAAATGTGATTCAATACATTCCGTTTGATTAGTCCTTTAGTGTACTTGCTACATTTGAATAAGTTAGTTATACATAGTTATCAAACGTAATTATCTTATTAGTATTATTAAATGCAGTTGTATGCATTATTTACTCAATGTAGTGTAAAAACCTAGCATTGCACGAAGTTAAAATGTCGCCTCTTTCACTAGAGGCGCTTGATAGTTATTTAAAAAATGTGACAATATTATAAACTAGTATGATAATTGTTATTAAACTGTAATAATTGTAAATCAAAATTGATATACAATGCTTACTTACATTTTTTAGATATTAATATCTGTGGTAGCTGTTTGACAACTGAATGTTAACAGATGAAATTGATGCGAATATTGAGACGTGAAATAACTACCGCAGTTTTGTTATGCGAAACCTATTACCTTGTAAATAATAATCTACCTCCTAATGTTATTACCACTAGTCATAGGTCACAAGACTGAATTCTGTGTCAATTCAGAATCTAAAGCGTCTTTGTATCATCTGAAAGTAGACCAATTTTGTTCTCAAGACAGCACTAACGAAGATAAATAAAGCTTACGTTGCGTCGAGTGTGAAATATGAAACAAGAAATATTCCGGAACGTTTGAAGTAAAGTTCAGGAATTATAACCATTAACCATTAATAGTAGTTCTTCTGTAGCTTCAAAATAATATAGACATATCAAAATATCTAAGTAGATAACTGTTAAAATAATGCCTTGATTTTGACGACGAAACATTATTCTACAGTGAGGTGTGGTACGCTTCATATGACAAGTGTTAAAAGTTACTGAAATAGATAATATGAACTTGCACAGATCCATCTTTGTAAAGAGTTAACAATGGTTGCATTTCGCACATTATATTTATACACGGGCTGAAGTACTATTAATAACAATTATTATTACTTACTTATTCAGATACCATAAACACAAGTAAGTCCGGCTGAGTACCACATCTTCGTCCCACTTATGTGCTTTTTGGAAGAAATAATATCCTTTAACGAATTCCTACATTTTGAGTACGCATCTTTTTAAACAAAATTAATGTTAACAATAGTATCACATACACAATACAGGTTCTTCATATTACTTGTATGTATATGCTAAACTATCGTGTGGAATAATATGCGTGAACACATTTTTAATCCGACAAAACTGTATTGATATTGAAACAGCAAAAACGAATTCATGTGAATTAAAACAAAAATGATTCTTATAATAAATAAAGCTTTATCAGACCATAACAATAACTTACATACGTAAGTATCAATTAAGTAAGTGTGTATCTTTTTTAGCAAACGTAGTGTAGGTGTTTTGATGCTTTTACACGGTTAGAAAAATATTGCCATTGTATTATAACCCGTCATTCAGCAATCATAATTATTGATAGTCAATTTTATAAAATAATCAATGTAGCATACCGAATAGGGACCTTATATCTGCTTGAACACCCAGATTTCAACAGGCGAGAACTTTCATAAGTATCTTATAATAATAACCGGAAATGGCTATTTAAAGAATTTAAACACTAGCCAAACGTCACATAAGCAATAATATAATATTAAGCCATTGTTATATTTTTAAATAACGACTACATCTTGGGTGTATTTTTTATGCTGGTTGTGATACGAACATTTGTTTTTAGATCGGCATAATACAATATTTAACTGATTCATATTACTTTGTTTTATTTCTCTTCCAACATCCTTGTAATTGTAAGACGGGCTGGTTTTTGCAACTCGGGGAATCGGCGGCATGATTGGTGTTAGCCTGGATGGAACTGGAGAAAGCTCAGCAGGTTCTTCACATTTTTGGCCACCTCCTGAAACGTCCCGGTGTCCCAAGGTGTTAAACCCTATATTCTGATGCTTCCAACATCCTTATAGAATCTTATTTTTCTAATTGAAACAATATGGGCCACTATCTCTAAATTGATAAGTGTAATAACATTTTATCAATAAACAAGTATATCGTGTTCGTTTTTATCATTGTGTTTGCCTCCTATGTTAATATCGCATTGAAGATTCAAAAAATTCAAGAAATTCAAGAAGTAAATTAGAAAAAGAAATCAGTTTTTAGAAACATAAGTTTGTGGAACGTCTATCATTATCACAGTGAGCCTATATTTAGTTTTAAGTTGTATCCGTTCCAATATTGTAGCTTATAAGTATTATTTCTACAGATGTCGCGTAAAATAACCGAACTGCTTGCCAGTATCAATAAATTCTCCTATTCCATTGAAGTAACTCCAATCGCAACCGAAGAAGAAATAAACAATTCAAAGTTAGAGCCTTTATTTTACTCCATTACGTGGCATGCGAGTTTATATGATTTCAAAAATTTGGACATCCCGCCACTCAAATTAGCTGAGTATTTAGCAAATAAAAACATAAATGTTTTACTCAATTTGTCATGTCATAAATTGAGGAAGGACTATTTGTACACTGTTCTGGAATTCCTCAAGTGTAAAGGAATTTTGAATCTTTTCGTCATTTTAGGAGGTATGATAGATTTTTATTCTTGTTTCTGTTATACTTGTCTATAAAAACGACTCGAGATACTATCTCTAGTATCGGGCATTATAGGAATATAAACTGATTAGTTGTAAATCTTTTTTATATATTTTTCAGAAGGCTACGATGAAAGTTTATCTGACTTTAAGTCCACTTCAGAATTGGTATCATCGATACGAGATCATTCCAGTGATTTCTTCTCCATTGGTGTTGCTGGACACTGCGAAAAACTTGCAAGCATAGAAAATCTAAAATCAAAAATTAACAGTGGAGCAGACTTCATTATAACCCAAGCATTTTTCGACCCAAATATTTTAAAATTATTTATAGCTAAATGCAAAGAAGCAGGGATTGCAGCTCCTATTATTCCCGGTGTGTTTCTTTTTCACAACCACGATGAAGTCGAGAAATTTAAGAATTTATGTAAAATACACATTGACAACAAAATAATGGATAATATAAAAAAACAAAATAGTGAAGAAATCGTCAAGACTTTATTATACTTGCTTTATACGGAAATGGATATAAAACATTTTCATTTTTTCACCTTGAATAAATTTGAAATTGTGAGAAAAATTATTTATGAAATAAATTGGTTATAAATAAACTTGTATTTTTTTAAATTTCAATCATAATATACATAATATGATAAAATTTGAAAGTATTGTAATTTAGATTAAGGTTTTTAGTAGCAATATGCAGGTATAAGGTTGTAAATCTTATAAATCAAATTAATTAACAAAATATAATTTGTTTCTTGAAATATAACGTAACGATAACTAAATCACAAACTCACGCTCAAGGTTTTTTGTCAATTTCAATTAGGGGATAATAATACACATCTCTCACTCAATAATAATCACTTTAAAAGTTTTTATTTTACTATAGTACTTTTTAAAGAAATATATGTACTATAAAAAATACGATTCCATCAAATTGTTTTGTGCTCGAAAGCTGTGATTGAAACTATTAACTGCATTTTTTTTGATATAATTATAAGGTATACTTGCTTTTGTATGAAGTCATAGAGTATTATTTAATTTTAGTTCATTCATTTTGAGTTATTCAATATTATTTCCAAAACAAAAACGTCTACAAACAGTAAAACCGTAATAAAAAAATCTGGAAAGTTATGTTAAAACATCATCTTCTAACTTTTTCTTAAAAGTGTGTATTGAAAATTTATAAAGTTTTAAGTATAAAAAAAATTAAAATAATTCATATGAAACAATAAAATCAATTATTATAATGTAGTTAAAATTGTCAATGAAATTCAACCAAAAACTTGTAAAGAAATGGATATTCAATATAGGGTCAAAAAGAGCTAAAACACTCAGCCGTTATCCTTAAAATAAAAAAATCTAATTGTCAAATCTAACAGATTTTAGGTTAAATTGATATTGAGAAAATATTAAAATAATAATAATTGATTAGAAAACTATTACAGTGAGAAGTTTTTTACTAAGCTTTAAAGTAAGTTGATAAAAATAATGTAGTTAATGTAAGATTTATCTCATAGTCGTTATATAAAATTTAAATTTATAAACTGGGGTACTAATAATTTAATAAATACTTTCAACTTTGTCATATTGCTAATTTTAGGTATATAATTATAATGGCTTTTCCTGATAAACAACAAAGGAAAGTTTGTTGGGATGCTAGAGACAAATACTGGGAATGCTTAGATGAGCAAAATATTAAAGATAGTTCAGTACAACCTAAGGCATGTTCTGAATTAAGAAAATTGTTTGAAAATTCATGCCCCTCAAAATGGGTAAGCCATTTTGATAGGAAGAGAGACTACAATATATTTAAAGTGAAAATGCAGAAAGAGGGATTTGAACCTATAAAAGATGCTGCTTAATTGTTACTATTTATCAATTCAATTTGTAAATATAGTTATTTAGTTCATTATTTATATAAATGGTTTTTATTTAAATTGAAACCTTTATTTTAAGTTGCATACAAGAGGTAAATATTAATTTTAAATTAATATTAGTTATGGTATTTTATACTGATGATTGTTAATTAATTTTTATTTTTTCAGGTCATACTTCTATAATGGATATATGGGAAGATATTTTACTAAAATTGTCAGTACCAACACATAAAGTTTCATCCCAAGTCTTAAGGGTAAGATTTGTTCATAAGTCAGTCATTAGAATTAATACTATATGTATCTATATTTGATTTTTCAATTATAGCAATGTTATTCTAAATTTAACATTAATCATAATTAAAATTTACTAATGACTTCTTTGGTTTATTTCAGGAGATCCTAGAATCTTTTAAATATATTAAAAGAGAAGATGGTGTAACAGAAAAAATATTAGTTAAGTTATGGGAACATATAACAACCAAAATATCTGAATTTGATGATCAACTATTATGCTGCACATGTTTTTACACATTGTTAACCTACTCTGAAAATCAAGATAGTTATTTAGTTAAAGTATTTAAAATTTTGAATAATTTTACTAAGGGACTTGATCAGAATTTAGATATCTGTGCCATACCTCTAATGTATGGACTTTTCCAATCATCATATCTAACAGAGAAGAATAAACAGTGTAATCAACTCATGCAAAGCATTTTGGAAGTGATATTTACGTTGCTAATGGAAAAGGCTTACGAGTATTCCCAATATACTTTCATAACATTTAAAACAATATCATCCTTTAAAAAAGTACTAAATACAAACTTTCAGGAAATCATATATAATAAGACTAATCAAATAATCTTACTAAATGTAACAAATCACAATTGGGAAAATCCCATAACTGGTGTCAGAAATTTAATTAGGAATATATTCCAAACTCTGTTGTCTATATTAGATAAGGATATTTATGACACTATTTTAACAAACATCAACTCCTTTTACTGGAATAAGGCAAAATTTCTAATGTTGGCAGAAATTATTCAACACTCACAAAGGCCTATTCATGAATTGCTAGATAAATATGGCTGGATACATGGATTAATGTATAGTTTGTATAAACCTGGTCTTATATCTTGTGGCTCACAAATGTATTACAGAATTCTTGAGAAAATAAATTCTGATGAGCAATGGTGCAAAATATTTTTACAACATTTAACTAAAGATATATTCAGTGGAAAATCACACACGGCTATAGAAAACTTTTATAATTATTGGTGTTTAGTGACTCTTAAGAAATTTCCTTCTCTTTTAGAAATACTTTTGTCAGACATGTTGACAAATAGTTCAGAATTTAGTCTCTTAAGTGCTATGAGTATTATGAAACAAGGCAATATTCTTGCTTTGCTTAAAGAAACATTTGAAACAAAGGAAATTGTAAAACAGGGACTTGTGCATTTTAATCCCCAGATACGTATAAAAGCTTTTGATATTATTTGTTGTTGTCATGGAAAGTGTTTGCCAGATACACAAAAATTTAACATGGTACTGGAGTATTTATATAATAATATTAATTCTGATTGCACTGTACTGAGAATCAACATGATGAATAAATTCAGTAGTTTTCTGATACATATCAATAGCACGTTTGTAAACATAGAAGATTTGAAATTGTTTTATTTAACTCTGCAAAATCTACTTAAAACATCAATTAATCTACATGGTAATTATCAAAGAAGATTAACAACAGTTAAATTGATTCACATTACCTTAAATCAATTATATGCCGTTGATAATAAGATGTCTTCAAAGAAAAAAGTGAGCACATTAGTAGAATTGTTAAAGGAAGAAAGTGTACATTACTTTTGGAGCAAAGATTTTATTTTAATATTAATTAGTTTACTGAAAGATCCTGCGGATGATATAAGACAATGTGTCTTTCATTTATTAATGAAGTTTTATTTAGAAGATCTCAGTAGTAAATCAATGGTTGATTTCCTGAATGAAGACCTAATAAAATGCACAGAAAGCAAATTCTTCTATGATATTGATTGTGGAAGAGTCATATTCAAGTTAATGAACTGTATGTTACTACAGGCAAATGATGAAATAGGGCTTCTAGGTATCAAACACAATTTTAATTTTTGGTATGATGAGTTAATAAATGAAGTAAGTCTTAAAAGGAACGTAGTTGATTCAATTCACGAAGGAAAGCAATTACACTCTATACTGGGATTATTGTTTGTAATAATTGAAAGTTGTTTACAATATAAGCATCAACTTGATTTAGGAAATAGTAGAATTGGGAAGTTAATTGACATTTTAGAGGAAATATCAAATCAATTTATTTGTGAAGGTAGTTTAGTTGGTTACGATTTCTCTGAAATGAATGATTTAGTTTCATCATTGATAGAAAACTCGAACACAGATATCATTAATGACGATTCAACAAAAATATCTGATTTACATCAAATTGTGCTAAGTGGTTTGTGGTTAAATGTTAAGGTAAATAAAAGTTTACATCTTGTATTTAGAATTGAGCCATTTGTTTAAATGTATAATGTACATTAAAACAAATGGCTATATAAATATATGAAAATAATCAACATTAAGAAAATTTGCATTACAAATATTCAAAATAAAGTAGTTACATTATTAATTTTATTTCCGTTTTAATTCAGTTTATATTTAAATCCTTGGAAATAATATGCTATTTCGTTCGATTTTTTAAAACTTTTTAACAATTTCAGATGTCATGCGAGATATCTGCTCTCCTGATATTGTATTTGGATGACGAAAACGTTTCTAAAAAATGTTTAAACGTAATAGTTCATATTTTAGAAACTTGTCGACATAAAGGTGCTATAGAAGCAGCAGGAACAGCTTTGGGTAAGAATTAAGAGAGGTATATCTTTTGCCTATTTAAAACTAATACCATATGATTCCATACAAATCAAAATATTTTTTTTACTTGATCACTGAAAAATTTAAATGTCTCTCTCGACACCCTGAATTATTTCTTGAACCACTCTACAAACACTTGTTTCTAGAATTTTTATTGGTGCTTTTTTATAATAAGAAATTTTTATTTCTCTGGAATCTCTTAAATTAGCTATTTTGTTTTAAAATCTCTTTTTTTCGCTGCTAATGTTAGTTTTAATTAAAAACTTATTTCAGGGAAAAGTATTCAGTACATAACATCATTACCAGCTAACTCAAATCTATCAAAATTACCCTTAACTTTACTTCAGAGAAAGCTGAGTGAACTAATATTGGAAGCAAAAATGGCCTCTGTCACTCGAAGAGGTGCTGGTCTTTCTATAATGGTACATAGGATTGTTTCTAGTGATATGCAAAAAAGAAAGGTATATTTTTTGTTTTAGAAACTTGTAAATAGCTATGTTTTATTATTGAACTTAAATGTTTCTATGTACTCAATTTCAGCCCCTATTTCGCTACTTCATGAATGTGATATTGGATGCTTGTACAGATTCAGAAGATAAAATTGATTGTAATTCTGCCATAGATTTACCAAAAGCAATTCACATTCATTTCTTAACTCGTATTGTCACAGACAGCAGTCTTGCTTCAGAGATGATGTTTTATTCAGCAAAATTAGCAGAACTTGCATTTAATAATTTGACTAGTTCTCACTGGCAAATTAGGTAATTGTAATTTTGAATTTTTTTAGCTGATAACAATTTGAATAAAGCGTTATGAAGCAAACTTATCTTGCAATGTTTTTTCGGCTACATAATAAAAAATGTTCAAAGTTACTCACACTATGTTTATATAGAATAAAGACCTAATATTGAGTATTTAATTGTAGTTTATAAAATTGTGTAAAACTAAATTTATTTTTTTAGGAATGCAGCTCTTCAATTATATGGAGCTCTTATTCCAAAACTAATAGGACAAAAAAAGGCTTCTGGAATCGATAATGAAACAGTATCCACAGTTGCATTTGATGAGTTTATAACACATTCTCCAAAATTGTGGAATTTTATACAAAATCAGTTGGAAAATATCAATGATAGTTTGCTGAGTCATTCTGATTTAGTTCCTATATTAAATATACTAGCAAACATTGCGAGAAGATACAACTTTTCATATGATTTAAAAAATAATATACCTCTTTCAAATTTGCAAGGTTTGCTTGGAAGTGAAATATATACTGTCAGACGATTGGCTTCAAGTTGCATTTTAAATATTTATTTCTTTGAAGAAGTTTTTGAGCTACTTTTGAGTTATGATAATGTTTCTGAAAATTTTCATCATGGGAATATGATGCTATTAGATGGTTTCGTAAAAATTTACAAATCTGAATTATCAGATGAGAAGTTCCTAAAATTAAAGGAAACTTTTAGTCTTTATCATGATAAATATTCATATTTGAGTCGAACTATATTGGATACAATACTCTTAACTAAAATTATATGTACTAAAGAAGTTTTTTGTGAAGCAACGAGAAATAAATATAAGCCAGGTGTGTTTCTTTGGGCAAATAACAGAATAAAAATATTGATAGAGAATGCAACCTGGAATGAAATAGCTGAAAACTTGCAATATATTCTAGCTTTTGATGATTTTGAACAGCACAGCGGACATTTAATCCAGAAGATAGATAGCGACAATAATTTTCCTGTTGAAGTATTAATAGATATTGCCAATAAAATGATCGTTGCAGATATTGCCAAAGACTGCTATGGGATTTGGAAGTTTTTGTACAAGTTATCACAAAAAATTAGTTTGACTCACCTAAAAAACAGTTCTGTTTTAAAAATGCTTTTAAATAATCCAGAATCATTTTATAAAATTCGATACATAATACCTTTTGCAGCGAGAGTTCTTTCAAAGTCTACAGAAAATGTCATGATATCTAAGTTAATTTATGATTGTTGTGATCCAAATCAAGATACTGATGTAAGGTTTATTGCTGCCTTAGCTAATAATGAGTTTGGAGCAACATTTCCAACTTTAACTGATGAACCTAAAATCAATTCAATGAAGTCTGCATTTATTTTATTACAAGATGAAGATGAAGACATTAGAAACACAGCTGCTATCTTTTATCAAAATATCAAGAATGAAACTTATCATCCATACATATGTATAAATAAAATTTTATGTGAAGAATTTATAAATTCAGCTTTAGATGATCCACAGCAAGGAGTAAAACATTTATTGGACTTAAATAACTTCATTGATTTAATGGTAAACAAAGATAGAAATAATACAAATCCATTTGCCAATGAGTCAAAGAATATCTATTTAGAAGAAAATGTTTTTAAAAAGTTGTTACATAATTTAACAATAAAATATGAATAGAATTTTTTGTATTAAATTACTAACATAGAATACCTATACACTTAATTGTATTAATAAAAATACTACCTGGTAGGTCTTTTCTTTAAAATCAATTCTATTCATGAAATAAATAGATTTTATAACAACCTTTAAAAATATTAGATTAGAAATATTAATATTAAAGGATATAAATAGGATATGGATCAGTTTGACCCATATTTTTAATTTTATTTATCTGTGTCCAACAACCCATTTAAGTACATAAGTTGTCAAATGAAAGTCTAGCTGCGAAGTGGACCCTTTTCTCAAATTAGTAGTTTTCAAGATATTGTAAGAGGAAGATGCGACTCTCGTAAAATTGTTAAACTAACTGAGACTGTCATCTGTTCATTTAATGATTAATTTGTGATCAAAAGTAAAAAAACATCAGTTTCTTTTATTTTATAGAAGACTAAGCCTAAGGAGGCTAATTTATTGCATATTTAACAATGATTTTTTTGGGACTAGAGCATTTGATTTGATTAGTTTAATTTTTCCAAAAATTTAATATTTAAAATTATCCTATTGCAGTATTTATTATGAAACGTAAAGAACTGGGAGGTTAATAATTAATACAAATATTTTTATTAAGTTAACATATACATAACTAGTCATCGTAGAAATATTGTTGTGGTGGTGAAGTGTCATCTATTTGGATTGATACAATATGCCGTCCTGGTACCATGACTAGACCTAATACTCTGGGCTCTTGAGGCTCCCCATCACTGTTTTTTGAATATTCTGAACATGCACCTATAAATTTACATTATTTTTTATTACCTCAATACTTAACCATGACACTTAAGAATGAATTAGCTTACCTAAAATAACATTAGCGTCTCTATCTGTACATAAAAATACACCTACAAGAATTCTACCATCTGTCATTTCTATTCTAAAGTTCATGTTGAGCCATTTTCTTAACTTTTCTTTACCGTCTTCAGACTGAAAAATCAAAAAATATAAGAAATTACTTGGACTTGGGACTATTTATTTGGATA
>DWCF01002318.1:0-24605 GCA_018230265.1 Delias oraia | reverse complement strand
GAACGAAATCTGTTAAGCGGTTTAGGAGTCCATTGAGGACAAACATTGTGACACGAGATTTATATATATTAAGATTATTGTTTTATTTGTATTAATCACGTCGAAAGGTATTAAAATTGTCTATAATTTGATTTTTTGTTGTTGTAGGTAAAAGGAGCAGGCCTTCCAGATACGCGTGAAATTTGCTGGAAATTCTTCATAGACAGAGTGAGAAAGCAGTTGAAAGTGGTGCTCTGTTTCTCTCCTGTGGGGTCTACACTGCGAGTGAGATCAAGGAAGTTTCCAGCGCTAATTAACTGCACTTCAATTAATTGGTTCCATGAGTGGCCTCAAGAAGCGCTGGTCTCGGTGTCTATGCGCTTTTTGGAGGAATTATACGTTTTGCCAGTATGTACAAAAAACCTAATAGAAAGTGATTTAAGTACTAGTACACATCAATTATTTTAGTTTGTTTCATCTAAGCACCAGAACGTAATGTTAAAATAGTTTTTAATATTATAGCGGGCAACGGAGCAGATGGATGTCCTGTATGGTAAGAGATCATCGCTGCCCATGACTATCGTGTCTCAAGCCGCGTTTTGGTTGTGTTGCTGATCAGCGAAATTATGCAAGTACTGATTCACGCTGGTATTATGAGGGTCCATGGTATCACTTCGGACGTGCCAGCCATTGTCAATGTGAAACCCGTTCAAAGATCGAATAAATTAAGTTTTACAAAGGCTGGCTGAAACCCGGTACCTCTGACTCATGGCTTACAAGACTAGGCCACGAGGCTCTTACAATAAAAGCTTTATCTACTTGCTAATATATTTTTTCTGTATAGCATTTCACATTCATTCGTCCGCGTCACTTTATTATTATACCGGAGCATTTAAAAAGGAAAACATCGCTCAAAAAGTCTTTGCCTATTACAGAGGTATTAAAGGATTTCTTTTGGTCCCTTCCAGATAACGCTACGTGATTCAGTGTCGCGATTTATGGCTTACGTGCACACGTCCGTGAACGCGATATCGAAAGCGTATCTGTCTAACGAGAGGAGATACAATTATACCACGCCGAAGAGTTATCTCGAACAAATTAGCCTCTATTCAAAATTAGTTAATCAGAAAACTGAGGAGCTTCGAGCTAAAATTTCAAGGTAAGTGCTTATGTGATATTTAAATAACCTATCATATTACCTCTAGATACAAATTTCACGAGAAACAGAGCGTGAAACGGTACTTGTACTGTTTTTTAGAGTGATTGAGGATATCGGAGGCCCTTAAAAGTGCCGCTTAAGCGGCGTAAAAAGCCGGCAACACAATCATTGCACGCACTATTGCGTGGTTGTTTATGGGCGGTGGTGTCTTCTTCATGTAGGAGAGCCACCTGCTTCGTTGTCCGCTATAGAATAAAAATATAAAAAAACAAGCATTCACTACTATTACATTTATAGATTTATTCCTTTATACATATATATATTTCCAAAACACGGACAACGGAGCAGGTGGGTCTTCCATATCATAAGAGAACACCAACGCCCATGAACAACAGCGCCACAGTCCATGCATCGGTTGTGTTGCAGGCTTTTTACGCCACTTAAGCGGCACTATTAAGAGCCTCCGATATTTTCATAACACAACCGTTTCATGCTGAGTATTGTGTGTTGTAGTATCACTTCAAACGAGCTGGCATAATTAGTACATCAGCATATGCTTCAGCATGTATCTCCCACGGGTGAAAATTAATTAAAATAATTAAAAAATATATATTATTATCTGTTTATATATTTATGACATGTTTTTAGTGAACATTTTTAAGTAATTATTCAATACTTATAAAGGTTTAGACCATTAATGAAAAAACTATTATGATGGATTAAAATTTTATTCGTTTAATAATTTAGGTTAGAAAATGGTTTAGAAAAACTTCGGGGCACTGCATCGCAAGTAGATCAGCTAAAAGCAAAGCTCGCGATACAGGAGATTGAGTTGCAACAGAAAAATGAAGCTGCCGATAAACTTATTGAAATGGTCGGTGTTGAAACCGCCAAAGTTCAGAGCGAAAAGGCACTTGGTGAGTAATTTAAAGAAAACTAAAATATAATTAAACTTTGTAATTTAATATAATACCAAATTATTGGTCATCTAAAGTAAGAACAACATAGTTGAACTTATTTGCAAACTTTTACCCGTGGGAGAGCCATGCTGAAGCATATGCTGACGCACTAATTGGGCCGGCTCGTCCGAAGTGATATCACAGGCTCGCAGAATACTCAATGGTAAACGGTACTTGTACTGTGTATCGCTGAGTGAGTGAACATATCGGAGGCCTTAAAAATGCCGCTTAAGTGACGTAAAAAAGCTGGCAACACAATTAATACACGGAGTGTAGCGCGGTTGTCCATGGGCGGTGGTGTTCTCTTATCATATACGAGACGCACCTGCTCCGTTGTCCGCTATACCATAAAAAAATCTAAAACTCTTAAATATTATTGTAGCTGATGAAGAAGAAGAAAAAGTAGCAGTTATTGCTGAGGAAGTGTCAAAAAAGCAAAAAGACTGCGAGGAAGATCTTATTAAAGCTGAACCGGCTCTTGTTGCTGCTCAAGAAGCTTTGAATACATTAAATAAAGCTAATCTAACCGAACTGAAATCATTTGGATCACCGCCGGGAGTTGTCACTAATGTAACTGCGGCAGTGATGGTTCTACTGGCACCAGGAGGGAAAATTCCTAAAGATAGAAGTTGGAAATCGGCAAAGGTATGCACTCAATACTATAACGATCTTACTCATAAAATATTTTCACTTATAAATTGTTGCCAAATATATGGATAATTAGCCTTGAATTGAAGCTTCTGATGATTCTTTACTTATTTGTACTATAAATTATTTAGTTTTCGCTGAATATCTAATTTTATTAGTGTAAAATGCTAACAAACTAATACAACTGTTTAGTTTAGAGACAAGTCTCGATGTTTCTAGAAGTATTGGTGTAACGAGCTAATCTCCGGAACTCAACGTCTAAGCGTGTATTTTACGTGTAATATGTTTGTGATACTATGATTAGGATAAGAGTAGATAAAACTAAAGCAGTAACTATCACAAAGAGATTTTTCATATTTCTACTCAATTGGTTTAAATTAAAATATGTTGTTCGGCATTATTTATCATTCAATCATATTCAAACTAATATTAATATATTTATATTTTGTGCGAACGTGAGATGAAACTACTACTGTGATTTCCATACTTCAATTGCAGATAATGATGGCAAAAGTAGACGTATTTTTAGAGTTACTAATACACTACGATAAGGAAAATATACATCCTGATGTCATTAAAGCTATACAGCCATATTTAAAGGATTCTGAATTTGAGCCTGGTAAGTGTAGTATCTAAATAATATATATCTATAATATTCAATGAGATTGTTACTAGTATATAAAGTATACAAATTTACCTTCAGTGGTTATATTCTGTAAAACTCATTTTATTTTAAGAATTGTAATTTAAATCTAATCATATTGAATTATAAGTTGTAAAATTGATCTCTACTAAAATAAAATCTAGAAGGTTCTATTTATATTACTAGTTGATTGGTTGATTGCGTAGAGGGCGCACTGGCGTTCTGCCTGGTACGTCATAAACCGGGCACCAAATCCGAAAAACCGGTTTATTTAAAACATTACCACCATTTTTGTAGTCAGATAAAACCTTAAATCCATGATATTCTCAACTCTATAAGGAACTTAATAAAAATACATCATAATAAATTGAAATTTTAGAATTTGTAAGATCAAAATCTGCTGCAGCGGCGGGGTTATGTGCGTGGGTAATAAATATCATCAAATTCTACGAAGTTTTTTGTGACGTTGAACCGAAGAGGAAAGCTCTGGCGGCTGCGAATGCTGAGTTGGCTGCGGCAACTGAGAAGCTTAAATCTATTAAATCTAAAGTTGCAGTATGTAATTTTCTATATTATCTATACTTTTTATAATTTAGCAGAAACGAGAATGGGTTTTCCTCTGGTAAGAAGTTATAGCTTTTTATAATACTCTGAACAAATTTAAAATTAAATAAAAGCAGTCTTATGGTTAATATCCTATGGTAAAACATTTTAAATTTCTGTCATTAATTTTGTTCCTTATAGTAATTTAATTTAGTTTTGTCTCCTTAGTGCAAAACTGAAGTCAGATTACAAGTTTATTTTGTTTGCGAAGAAAATTTGAGTGATTCATTTTCACGACCAACACAAAAATATGACTTGACCGTTTGATCTATTATTTGACAATAAGGTGCAAACAGAATATTTTTTGCAAAAAAATATATATTTCGATTAAAATTTCATATGTGCTAATAATAAAAAAACATGTTATAAATAAATTAAAAACATTCTTACGATGATAAGCCCACTATAGAATATAGTATTATGATATATGCAGTGTATTCTTTTAGTCTCTGGAAGAACAATTAGCGACTCTAACAGCAGACTTTGAGAAGGCAACGGCTGAGAAAGTGAAATGTCAACAAGAGGCTGACGCTACAAACAGGACTATACAATTAGCTAATAGACTTGTCAACGGGCTCGCCAGTGAAAACGTCAGATGGGCGGAAGCAGTTTTTAAGTAAGCATTTCTTTCAATACTTAAGCAACTGTAATAATTAAATTTTGTATATGATTTATAGTCCCTCTTTGTACAAGCAATCCCAATGTTCCGCACCTCATACAATAGAGTCGGCCTCCAACACATATTCTTGGATGGCGTTCTTTGTTATAGAATGTGGTCAACCCTCTTCAGAGTTTCGGGATTTCTTTACAGCGCTCTAGTATGAAGTTGTTTTTTATGGTCAAAAGATTTTGAGAAGCCTTCTGGAGACATTGGTTGACAAAAATGTATTTTGTTTATAAAAGGGATCAAAAGAAGCCTGTATATTCTTACATTATATGTAATACTTTCAAATTCGTTTTTGACATATACAAAACTTGACTTGACTGTTTACTTGTTTTATTTTTTTTGTTGTTTGGTTTACTTGACTAAAACAAGAAGAAAGTATATTTTTATTGATAAAAATTATTTAATGTGGATGTCGAACTATATCAAAATTCTTAAACACCTTTAACATATTTTTCCAATTGTTTCCTTAAAATAATATTTTTGATTAATTTTAATGATTGATTATTATGTAAAATTGCTTTCAGTTTTATGCAACAAAGTACGACTCTGCCTGGTGATGTACTTTTAGTTTGTGCTTTTATTTCATACGTTGGATGTTTTACTAAGCTGTATAGATTGGATTTACTCCATAAAAACTGGCTGCCATTTTTAAAAACATTAGAGGTAAACTATTAATATTATTCTGTTTGGTTGATATTATTTATATGTAGATATTTTTGTTTATTTCTGCTTACCAAGTATATTTCAAAATAGTTTTTAAGATATTATCAAACGCTTTCCACTTGTGCTAATTATGTATCATTGATGTATTTTCATATTGTAGCCTCCAATCCCAATCACAGAAGGCCTCGACCCTCTAACAATGTTGACAGATGACACTACCGTGGCAATGTGGCAAAACGAGGGTCTACCTTCAGACAGAATGAGTACAGAGAATGCCACAATATTATCCAATTCCGATCGGTGGCCGTTAATGATTGATCCCCAGGTTTAATGTTATTTTATTATTTTATATTTATTTTTTAGGTATAATGTACAACGGAGCTGGTGGGTCTCCTATATGGTAAGAGAACACCGCCGCCCATGCACAACCGCGCCACAGTCGAAGAACTGGATGTGTTGCTGGTTTTTACGCCGCTTATACGGCATTTTTAAGAGCCAATATTCTCTCTCACTCAGCGAAACATAGTACATAGTAACGTTTCAAATAGAACTACCATTTTACGCTGAGTATTCTGTGAGCCCGTGGTATCTCATCGGACGAGCCGGTCAAATTAGTGCGTTAGTTTATGTTTCAGCATGGCTCTCACACGGGTGCAAATGATTATGATTCTAAAATATTATATAATCAATAATGATAGTTTTTTATTACAGCATTTGTACTAAAGATACCAATACTAGCAGCATTATGAATTATTTTGCTATGCAAAGATATTTTACAGATTAGTCTTATACTAAAAGGAAAACCTATGGTTTTTAAAATTAGTTTGTTAGATTTAGTAATAAATAATTTATATTTTAAAATGTTTAAATTCTTTGTATAGTTGCAAGGTGTTAAATGGATAAAACAAAAATATGGCGATGGTTTGCGTGTGATACGCCTCGGACAGAAAGGTTACTTGGATACAATCGAAAAAGCCATTATCAAAGGAGAAACTGTTTTATTGGAAAACATTGGAGAAACTGTCGATCCAGTTCTAGACCCACTGCTGGGAAGAAATTTAATCAAGAAAGGAAGGTAAAGTAAAAAAAACTAAATCAGTATCCTTTCAACAGATAGGACAACAAATCCATTAAGGCACACGTATACACGCCGACATAATTGCTATTAGAGTTTCCACAATTTTTCTGTTTGTATATTTGTTACATTATAATATAATTCAGATTCCCTCCCAACCATTATAAAAAATATATATGATTCTTTTAAATTGTTCTTTTTTGATCGCTTAGTATATTTTAATAATCATACTTTATATAAATTGATTTAACCAAATATATGTGTTTATTGTTCAAGGGCAATAAAAATCGGTGACAAAGAGGTAGAATACAGCCCGAACTTCAGACTAATTCTTCATACAAAACTTGCCAACCCTCACTACAAACCTGAAATGCAAGCACAGACAACATTAGTAAACTTTACTGTAACGAGAGATGGCTTAGAAGATCAACTTCTAGCGGAAGTCGTGAAGGCCGAAAGACCGGATTTGGAAGATCTAAAAGCTGAATTAACAAAGCAACAGAATGAATTTAAAATACAGCTGAAGAAACTTGAGGACGATCTTCTTTCACGACTTTCCTCGGCGGGTGAGAATATTCTCGGTGACACGGCCTTGATAGAGAATTTGGAGATAACAAAAAAAACCGCAGCTGATATTGAAAAAAAGGTAAAATTACTATAAAGCATGTTAATGTCGAAAATTGTTTAGTATTAAATCTATTATTAGCTTAGGCTTAAACTTTTCTATTTATTAAGTATTACAATTGAATCGGTATTTGTACTCTGTTATGCTGCGTGACGGAGAGTATGCAAGGCCCTTAAAAATTCCGCTTAAGCGGCGTAAAAAGCCGGCCACACATCCAATTCGGAGGCTATGGCGTGGTTTTCCATGTTTGATTTGTTGCTAGGAGAACCTTTATGCCATACCATAAATAAATTACAAGTAAAATAAATTAAAAAAAATAATAATTACATTTGCTCTTTAATTATTGTAATAAATTATGGAGTCGTGATGGTAGACTTATAAATTAATATCAGAATTTCTCGTATAAATCGGACAAAAATTTTAAGGTATCCGAAGCAAAAGTGACCTCACATCAAATAGATCAAGCGAGAGAGTTTTATCGACCGGCCGCTGCACGCGCGTCGCTTCTATATTTTATCTTGAATGACTTGAACACTATTAATCCAATTTATCAATTTTCTTTAAAGGTAACATTCACTTCTTTATATAGGAATAATTTGTTTATCTCTAATGATATATATTGCCCAAGGAAAAAGATTATATAATAAATTATCAGTATTTTAAGTAATATATATAATAGTAATATATGATTGTATGAAAAATATAAATAATCATTACATCATCGTAAACTTTAGGCGTTCAGTGTTGTTTTCCAAAAAGCGATATCAAAGGCTGAAGAAAGTGACGAAGTTAGTCAAAGAATCAAGAATCTCATTGACTGTATATCTTATTCTGTCTTTCAATATACTTCTCGTGGTCTTTTTGAATGTGACAAATTGATATTTGCTTCACAAATGACTTTTCAGGTGAGATATTTTGGAGCAAAGCTTTTCTACCAGCTGTAATAAATAAAAATCTGATATATTTCTAATCTAATGTAAAAAAATTAATTTTTTTGAAAAAACATAATATAACAGTTGACTATGTCTATATACTATCACATACTTTTCACGTAGTCTTATTATCTTAGGTGCTTAAGATTTATAACAACAATTACTTAATTAAAAAAAAATAGCTTTTAAATTAATTAATTGCAAAATCAAGTCATATAAATATTATTATAGGTTCTGCTGATGAGTGAAGAAATTTCACCAGCAGAATTAGATTTCTTTCTCCGATTTCCGATTAAACCTCACGTCACAAGTCCGGTTGAATTCCTCTCGAACCAAAGTTGGGGCGGCATTTGTTCATTGGCCAGCAAAGATGAGTTTCGCAATCTTGATCGAGATATTGAGACTTCACCAAAACGATGGAAAAAAATTGTGGAAATGGAATGTCCTGAGAGGGAAAAGTTTCCACAGGTGAGTGTTCATTATACAAAAATATTTTAAATACAAAATAATAGGAACAATAATTTTATCGATAAAAATCTGTCTTTATATTGCATTTTGTCGCTATTTTTTGATAAGGCCATTGTTTTCTTTATGTCTTATGTAGTAAATAGAAAAATTGCGTAATAAAAATATTATCAGGAACTAAGATTTAGACCACACGATGGATGATGTTTAAAACCGTCTCGTTAGAAAAATATTTTACCCATTTTCAAACGTAGCCCCGTAGTTATGTTCACATAAATTTCAGGAATGGAAGAATAAAACTGCACTACAAAGACTATGTATGATAAGAGCTTTGCGACCCGACAGAATGACGTATGCTGTGGCGTGAGTTGGTTTAAATTTATATTTTTTTTAATGGATAACCTATTCTAAATAAAATCTTCATTCATATACAAATGATTTGAATTATTATTTAAAAAATATATCTACCAATCGTATATATATTCTAATAAGAACTATGGATATGAATATACAATCTATAAATATTAAAATGTTTTTAATATTATATTTTCAGTACCTATATAGAGGAGAAAATGGGATCGAAATATGTTGAAAACAGAACTGTCGAATTTAGCAAGTCCTTCGAAGAGACTAGTCCTACAACTCCAATATTTTTCATTTTATCACCGGGCGTGAACCCACTGAAAGATGTCGAAGCGTTGGGGAAAGCAATGGGTTTCACTACTGACAGTGGGAACTTCCACAATGTATCTCTGGGTCAGGGTCAAGAGGTGGTGGCTGAGCAGGCCATGGATGAGTCGTTTAGGAAGGGACATTGGGTTGTTTTACAGGTATTCATTATGTGATTATTTGGTTAGATATAGTCTTTTTTTTCATAGTATAGCGGACAATGGAGTAGGTGGGTGTCTTATACGGTAAGAGAACACCACCCCACAATCCGCGCATTGCTTGTGTTGCGGTTAAGCGGCATTTTTAAGGACCCACCCACCTCACCATATCCTCAATCATTCAGCGAAACATACTAGAAGTACAGTTTCAATTACAAATACCATTGATCGCTGAGTATTCTGTGAGCCCGTGGTATCACCTCTCACGAGCTGTCCCAATTAGTGCGATAGCATATTCTTCAGCATGATTCTTCCACGGGTGCGACAATATTAAGGATTATAGGTTAAATAATAATAGTCCGGACCGGGATTCGAACCCGGTACGTATCGCTTCTTGGTAGACGTATTAAACTACTTAGGTAAGCTTCAAAATATTGGTTAAATATTAAAAAGGTTTACTTATTTGTAAAAGACATTAGCAGTAGTGATTATGATTCATATTTTATAGAATATACATTTGGTGAAGAAATGGTTGCCGAGCCTTGAAAAGAAAATGGAGAGTTTCGCCCACGGCTGCCATTTTGATTTTCGCTTGTTCATGTCCGCTGAGCCAGCTGCTACAGCGGCCGCACATATCATACCACAAGGAATCTTAGAGTCCAGTATCAAGATCACCAATGAACCACCCACAGGAATGCAGGTATTATACTTTTGAGTGTGCTGGGATTTAAACCCCATAAATGAGATTAATATTTGTTTAAATAAATTTATATTACAAGCAAGTAATAATATTCTTTAACTTTTTCTATAGTAAGTCTGCCAAGATACACTATTTACTGAATTCTTTGTTATTTTAACCGAAGATTTTCTTATTCGTCCTAGAGTTGAATCTGAAACCCCCAGTTTTTGTATTAAATAACATTTTTGCGTCCATCGTTAAGTAATTTAATATATTTTTAGGCTAACATACATAAAGCATTAGACAATTTCAATCAAGAAACACTCGAAATGTGTGGGAAGGAAGCTGAATTCAAAGCGATTTTATTTGCATTGTGTTATTTCCACGCTGTGGTTGCTGAGAGACGGAAATTTGGGCCTCAGGGCTGGAATAAAATTTATCCATTCAATGTTGGTAAGTTTACATTCTCAAGACCATTATAAAAACTGTTTCATATGATTAAATTAGTAAAATTAACGCAATATAAGACATTGTTATATACTTTAATATATATAAAGATGATCGATCTAGAAAGAGTATAGCGAATGTATTTTAAAAACAGGATTTTTATTGTTCTGAGTAAAAATATTAACTAAAACATGTTTTTTATCGCACCTAACCTGTTTCTATCTTTTTGTGTTATTTATAGAAGTTTAGCTACATTTCAATTTATTGATACAGAACTCAAACAAAAAATTAATACAAGACTCGCCACCTAAGTATTTTTTACAAATTAGCATATTAGCCATTTTTAATGTATGTCGAATGTCATACCTTTCTGAATGGACTGCCATTTTATCAAATAATATTATAATTTATAAGAAGGTGAAACATAATAACACATTTTTTATATTAAATGTTGGATTAAATTATTTATCATCGTAAATATTTTTTAAATTAAAAATATATGTATGTTATAAATATTTGAGTATATTATTTAATGGGTGGTAGAAGGAAACCTATTGTGGACATCCTAAGAATAGTTTTAGCATGAATGAAGTTCTTAAGTACGCGTATAAAAACAATAAACAGTTACATTTTAACGCTTAAACATTAGAGTTAAATACAGTCATAATAATAGTTTTAAATAATAATTTTTGAGAGCCTCGTAGCTTAATGGTTTTAAAAGTGTACCATGAAGCGACAGGTATCGGCTTCTAATCCCGGTCCTGACAATTATAATTTATTCGGTCACTGGAAGAGCCAGGCCGGACGAGTGTCTTAATACTCTCGTAATCGTGGGAAAGCCATTCTGGAGCATTTGATGACTTGTCCGAAGTGACACAACGGAGTCACAGAATATTCAGCGAGAAATGGTACTTGTACTGTTACGCAGAGTGAGGATATCAGAGGCCCTTAAAAGTGCCGCTTAAATGGCGTATACAGCTGGCAACACATTCAATTCGTGGGCTGTGGCGCGGTTGCCAATGGGCGGTGGTGTTCTCTTACCATATAAGAAACCCACCTTCTCCGTTGTCCGCTATACTGTAAAAAAACGATAAAATTGGTTTCAGGTGATCTGACTATAAGTGTATTTGTCCTGTACAATTATTTGGAAGCGAATTCGAAAGTGCCATGGGAGGATCTACGGTATCTTTTCGGAGAGATCATGTACGGTGGTCATATTACTGACGACTGGGATCGAAGGCTTTGCAATGCCTACTTGGAGGAACTTATGCAACCTGATTTGGTATATCCGAGTTTAAGCAACATTAATCATATTTAAATAACAATTTTGTGACGCAATGTTTGGGATCATAGTTGTGAGATGTACATTAGTATGATAAAAATAAGAAATTTTTCAGATTAACCCTATTCATTCATCTAACTTTATCCATAGCTAGAGCCCATAGTATTTTTTTCTTACACTCCAATTATAACTGGAATTCAACCGAAAGATTTTGTTTATTGTTTGGTATATGATTATAATATTGTATGAATAAAGGAGTATTTTAAAGATTACATTTATTTTCGTATAAAATCTAGTGAGTACCTTGAGTCATTCAATCAATTTGAAGAACTAAACATATTAATTACGATGTCTTGTAGGTGGATGGTGAGCTTCACCTAGCTCCAGGTTTTCCAGCACCTCCCAACACTGATTATGCTGGTTATCATCAGTACATTGAAGACTCAATGCCGGCTGAATCACCATACTTATACGGTTTACATCCGAATGCGGAAATTGGCTTTTTAACAACCACATCTGAAAACCTTTTTAGAACCATTTTCGAAATGCAACCCAGAGACGCTCAAGCTTCAGGTGCGACGACGGTCACTCGGGAAGATAAGGTATTTATTGCGTATCCTTTCACCCGTGGGAGAGCTATGCTGAAGCAAATGCTGACGCACTAATTGGGCCGGCTCGTCCAAAATGATACCACGGGCTCACAGAATACTCAGCGTGAAACGGTACTTTTACTGTGTTTCGCGTTGTGAGTGAGTATATCGGAGGCCCTAAAAATGCCGCTTAAGAGGCATAAAATGTCGGCAACACAACCAATGCGCGGACTGTGGTGCGGTTGTCCATGGGCGGCGGTATTCTCTTACCATATAAGAGAAACACCTGCTCCGTTGTCCGGTATACTATAATAAAACCTTTTTACATTTGATATTAAGATTATTTAAATATCATGATAGAAACTTCACTACAGAATTCCAAAAAATACAAGAACTATCATTAAATAAACTGAAATCTGAAACAAAACACATATTAGACAAGTTGTAGTATAAGGCACAAGAGTTCATTAGTCATTGTATAATTTGTACATTAATAGATACAGTTCCTAATGTTAATACATTGCAATGAAAAAAACTTGGTAAAGTTTCTTGACTCTTCTCAGACTGACACAAGACTAATAGTGGCTATTAAAAATAACGTGTTTTGACTTTTTTATGGAGACAGTGGCAAGTTAGCAGGAGGCTCACCAAAGATAAGCGGTCCTCCGCCCATTTGATATTTATTTATTTAAAGAAAAATACATATATTTCAATACACAATACATCAATTTCGTTTTAAAATCCTTAAGGTTTTTCCGCACAACGAATATTCAACTTTAGACTCCATTCCAGCACTACACGGGTCGGCCGAGACCGGTTTGAAAGTCATCTCAAATATAGACTTATCCATATAAACATTTCATATGTACACGATTTATTTACATATTTCTAAGATGTATTCAGAAAGTTCATAATATTTTTTTTTATTTTTTATTCTATAGCGGACAACGGAGCAGGTGGATCTCCTATATGGTAAGAGAACACCGCCGCCCATGAACAACCACGCCACAGTCCGCGCATTGCCTGTATTATCGGCTTTTTACGCCGCTTAAGCAGCACATTTAAGAGTCTCCGATATCCTCACTCACAATGCGAAACACAGTAAAAGTACCGTTTCACGATGAGTATTCTGTGTGTGGTATCACTTCGGACAAGCCGGCTCAATAAGTGCGTAATCTTTTGCTTCAGCATGGCTCTTCCACGGGTGAAACGTGTTATTTTTGCCGGAAATGCCATGGACACTCTTAGCCCTTGCAAGGTCGCGGGTGCGTTGCTGGCTTTGACTTAAATGGTCCTGATTATTGTGTTTTAAAAATATTACAGGTAAAACAAATGCTTGATGAGATTGTGGAGAAATTACCGGAAGAATTCAATATGATTGAAATTATGGGAAAAGTGGAAGAACGAACTCCGTATGTGATCGTGGCATTCCAGGAATGCGAAAGAATGAATTATTTGACTGGCGAAATGAAACGATCGTTGAGAGAATTGGATTTAGGATTAAAGGTATAGTTGGTTTCGCTTCATTCATTTTTTTAACAAATAGACCAAGATTTTTCACGAATGTTCACCATTTAACAGGGTGAACTAACAATTACTTCTGATATGGAGGAACTTGAAAATGCGCTGTTTTTAGATCAGGTAAATATCATGTTACACATTATTTCTTCATAGAAGTAAGACAAGAATAGTTTTTATTAATAACATAATTACTGACTGAGTACGAAAATGTATTTATTGTAGGTACCAATGATCTGGTCTAGTCGGGCATACCCATCTCTCTTGGGTTTGTCAGCTTGGTTTGTGGACTTGCTTCTTCGTTTAAGAGAGTTGGAAACGTGGGCTACGGATTTTGTTGTTAGTACAGTTCTATGTACCCAAGTATTTATAATTATGAATTATAATTATAATTTGTTTTATTTCAATTATATCATCATTTAAAAATACTATTAAACCATAATGACAGTAATGACAGTACTAAATTTGAGACTTATCTCTTACAAACACTTAAATTACTGAAATTATACACGTTTTACTAATTATTTATGTATTTTCTCTACAGTTGCCAACATCCGTATGGCTGGGTGGTTTTTTCAATCCCCAGAGCCTCCTTACGGCGATAATGCAAAGTACAGCTCGTCGCTACGAGTTACCTCTCGATAAGATGTGTCTGCAATGTGATGTCACTAAGAAGATGAAAGAAGATTTCACGTTAGTATATTCTACTGTTTTACTTTTTAACTTTTTTTACATAAACGCATTACGGAAAACCTGCAGGTAGTATCATTTATCTATTTGTATATAATGTACGATATTTTATGGCCGTAAACACATTAGAAAAGGTTAACCTTAAAAATTATTTCAATAAATCTCATAATAATTTTAAAAACCTGTTTGTCAGTAGTAGCACGCTGAAGCATATGCTGACGCACTAACTGGGCCGGCTCATCCGAAGTGATACCTCGGGCTAACAGAGTGCTCAGCGTGAAACGGTACTTGTACTGTGTTTCGCAGAGTGAGTGACGATATCGGAGGCTCTTAAAATTGTCGCTTAAATTTAAAAATCTGGCAACACATCCATTGCGCGGACTGTGGCGCGGTTGTTCATGGGCTGCGGTTTTCTCTTACCCACCTGTTCCGTTGTTCACTATAGAATTAAAGAAAATGGTATGGTAAAAAAAATTAGCAGACATACTAAGAAGATTTTTAGTGATTTTACTAGTTAAAAAGGCTGGCAATGCACCCGTGGCCCATCATCGTCGTCATCGAGCTGGGAGTGTCCATGGGCGAAGGAATATTTGCCACCGTTTTCAATCAAAGTTTTGTGTAATAAACCTATGTTTCACATTACAATTATTTGCTTTAATTATATCTATTGGTGTAATTATTTCCCAGTATAGCAGATACGCGTTCCGCTCCGCGCGATGGCGCTTACGTACACGGCCTGCTCATGGAAGGCGCCCGTTGGGACACGCAGGCCGGTATCATCATGGACTCTCGTCTCAAGGACCTTTTCCCGCCAATGCCTGTTATTAACGTCAGGGTAAGTGTTTTTCTATGCAAGTGTTTAGTATCAAATCATAAATTTAATTCAATAGCTTTAAATTGTGTTATTTAACAAATTTAAGTATATATACAATTTTAAAACATTGTGTCTATGAAACTTGTACTTTGTTTTGCTGAGTGAGGGAGTATATCGGAGGTCCTTGAATTATACTGTTGATGCGGAGTTAAAAGCCGACAACACAACGAAAGCGGGGATTTTATCCATGGGTGGCGGTAGTGTCTTACCATAGAGAAGACTCACTTCCTCCGTTGCCTACTATATCATAAAAAAATTGTTTATTATAACTGTTAGGAGATTAAAAACAAACTTGTTATATTAAACAAGTATAAAATATCCGTCTTAGGAAACCTCGCTCCACATTAAGCATTGAATCAAACATACAGATTTAAAAAATGCTCGTAATTGCTTGAAATAAATTTTCAACTGTTTAATCTAGAAAAATCACACAATTTTCAGTATTGTCAGTTGAATATCACTTTTATCATTCCAGGCAATAACACAAGATAAGCAAGATCTGCGCAATATGTACGAATGTCCCGTATACAAAACCCGCACTCGCGGACCGACTTATGTCTGGACTTTTAATCTGAAGACCAAAGACAAACCTGCAAAGTGGACTCTCGCTGGGGTAGCTTTGCTATTGCAAATTTAAATTAATCTCTTTCTTTCTTTTAAATAAATTATATATTGTATGGGATTTGAGAAATAAGATGTATCTACTGTTTAGTTATGTATTTAAATAACATTAAATATCAGTCGCTTATGTAATATTTTAAAAATGTATATTCTAATGTATATGTAAAAAACTTTAACAAACCATTTGTTAAGAATTTCAACAATTAGGTAGAATTAAAAGACTATATTTTCATTATAAATAATAACATAATTAATAAATTAAGATTATTAAAACTATTTAAAAGAAATCGTTTTTCTTATTCCGTTTAATTTGCCGTTTAATTTCTTCCTGATGTTATAATAAAATATACATTAATGTGTTGTTTCTCTTACAAATTTTGAATTAAAACTTTATGACTTCTTAAATTTACCATTTTTATTTAGTTGCCGTCTTAAATATATTAAATAAATCTTGTCCATGTACAATCCAGCAGGAGGCTCACTTAGGATAAGCGGTCCTTCGCCCATGGACACCATTCGCCCTTTCAGGGCCACAGATTCGTTGCCGAAAAAATATATACTAATTTGGTTACAATATAGTATTGTTCCTTAATGACGTTATTGTTTTGTAAGTTAGGACGCAATTCGTGTCTAGACATTGTCACGCAAAACAAAAGAAAGTATCAGTTAGCATTATCTTTAAAGGATATTGTAAAATTATGTTTTGTAATGTAAATTTAATTGGTCATTTGATTATTAAAAGCTTCACAAGTTAAGAATTTCTAAGGCACAGACAAAACAATAATTTGATAAATGTTTTTATAATTGATACGATATTTTCGATGTTATATGGACTTATAAAGGCTATTTTATTATTAAAATTTGATGTAAAAATATCTCTCATTTTATTTTTGTACTATAGGCCTATGTACGAACCTCAATTAATCTTTCATATCATTCTGTAAATTTTTCGCTATTGTCTAGACACCGCTGCAAATAGCAGATACATTTATATGTATGTAAAAAAGTATGTATTGTGCAACTTTTATACGACATTAACACCGTTTCCAAACATAATTGTCTGATATTTTTATAATTACGAGGTAGGAATTAAACAAGCCGTTTTAAACACTTCATTAAAACTATCTAATTGATTTGTAGTTGACTGTTACGTCATCTAAATTTAAAAACAAGTTTAAACTATCAAAAGATTACTCAAACAAAATCTCGTAGGTGAAGTAGTCATGAGTATCGCGTAATAACTACATTTACAATTAGATACGAATGTCAAGATGTTCAGCTTGATACTAATACAGCTAGGAAGTCATCTCTATTTCGCTGTGAATTCGGTTTAGATTTGAATGCGGCTGCGTTCGCGCCTTTACTCTTGCCGATTATATTCGGAAAGGAAAAGCCGGGGATGCCGCGTTGTCTTATGTCCAGTATTCCGTCTCCGAAGGAAGGCTGAAGAGTAAACATAATAAGTTTTTATCTAAGTTCGTTTACGAATTAAATCTTTCACACTTGTGATTTATTTCATGACAAGTATCTAGCTTACTGTGGTATTTTTTTTTATATGAACGGTGGCAAACGAGCAGGAAGCTCACCTAGGGCAAGCGGTCCTTTGCCCATGGACATCCTTAGCCCTTGCAGAGCCGCGGGTGCGTTGCCGGCCTTAAAGGAATATGTACGCTCTCTTCTTGAAGGTCCCCAAGTCGGATTGGTTTGGAAGTCCCCTGCTGGCAGCTGAATATATTATTTATGTCATTACTGTATTTTTCAAAACACGGAAAACAACAATTTTAAGTGACTAGTAAATAGAGGTATTTTTAACTGACAATCAGTTATTTTAACCAATTTATACTCCAATTGCTAATAAGAAATTGTTTATCCATTTAAGAGATATTATTATTTATAATAATATAGGATTACGTGTTCTCTCTGTATACTATTACTAAGAACTGAAGCGCCGGCTTAGAATTGCGCTTCCTCAAATCATCTCGTGGGTTTCGTAAGGAACGATTAAGGGAATACCAGAGGGTGGGCAGCGACGCTGCTTCGGGTACTATATAACTGAACTACGATCGCAAACACGCTTGCCAAGCGTGACGATTAAGGCAAATACTCCCATGGAGTTCCGAAGGGGAGGCCTATGTCCAGCAGTGGACGTCCTACGGCTGAAATAATGATTACTACTAGGAACTTAAAAAATACCTCAGGCTGAAAACCATTGATAGAATTGAAACCGAAAGCGGAAGAAGCACTCTGGCTATTGCTACCGCCAAATCCTCCAAGTGAAGAGGCTGAAGACGCAGCTCCTGAAACTGAAGCTCCTGCACCGTTGAAGGATGCAGCTTGGCTACTGGCTTGACTGCCACTGAACCCACTGCAAAATAAATATACTCTATACTGATATTATACTTAAAACTTTGAGTTAACAAAAGCGTTCAAAAGTGTTTAAGTATTAAAAATATCAATATATATCTGTCTACATCCCGAAATGGAGAGTGACTGTCTCTATTCAATGTGTATTTTTTGGCTTTGTTTTTAAATGTTATTTTATAGTTATATAAGAACCCCTAATACGACTCTCTACTTTTTATGGTATAGCGAACAACGAAATAGATGGGTGTCCTATATGTTAAGAGTTCAACGTGCCACAGTCCGCGAGTTGGTTGTATTACCGTCTTTTAACCATGCCTCCGATAGCCTCACTAACTTATCGAAATAGTAGAAGAACCGTTTCAAGTACAACTACTGTTTCACGCTGAGTATTCTGTGAGTCCGTGGTATAACTTCTGACGTGCCGGCCCAATTATTGCGTTAGCATATGCTTCGGCATGGCTCTGTCACAGGTGCGACATATTAAGACACTGGTCCGGCCACTGCCAAGCCCTTCCGGAAACTGAATAAATTTATTTATTATATATAATATAAATTAATAAATTATAATTGTCCAAACCGGGATTCGATTCCAATACCTCTCCCTTTGTGGTAGACTTATTAAACTAGCTACAAAGCTCTCACTAAGCTAGTAATACATTTCAATGTTTCTTGTAGCCGTATAAGTAATTATAGTACCTTCCAAATCCATTAAAGGATGAGGCTTGACTCGCCGAGTGCGATGCACTGAACCCTTCATTGAATCCAAATGAAAAAGACTGAGATGCTGAATGGCTTAATCCGCCCCCACTTCCACTGCTACTTACACTTGCTGTCAAGCCCCCATTGCCGGACGGCCTCACATTAAATCCTCCTCCAAATCTAGGCTTCACTGTTTGTGTATTCGCCCTATTACCAATGAACGTGCTGGGATCGTTCTCCAAGTGTGCCAACACAGGTAAAACCGGTGGAGTTATTATTGGTTCCAGTTTCTTTTCACGTCGCTCCTCAGGGAATACAAAGTTCGGTGCAGCTCTAGCCGCGACCACGAGGAAAAAACACGCGCAAATGAACCTCATGATTAGTTCGTTGACAACTAGGTTCGATCTGTGCTGTTTGTTGTATTAATAGGATCGAGCAAGGTCACAGTCGACGTTGGCATGCGGCCCGCGCCGCAGCCTTCAGAAAACCCACTGCGATGCGCCCGCGTCGATCCTGGCTGCTTATCCCCACTTCGTATGTCTCACCCGCCTCTCGCAATAAACGTTATCCTTTTACAGGTAACGGTGCTATTGTTCGAACCGGAAAACTGGTGATCACGAGATTGGGAAATCCAAATGTCCCACTTCCAATGTTATGCAATATACTTACCAACTTGGTGCTGTGTGACATTTGGTGGAGATACAATCGGAACTAAACTTACCTGACAGGTTTTCAAGTAATAAAAAAGTGTATTTTGTCGTAAAACTTATCCACTGCACAAGGATCCACTGATTTGTTTAAGTAGTTATCTGATTTTTAATACAATATTTAGTAACAACGTGTCATCGACACGGTAAAACCTGTTTGTGAAATAGCTAACTAATATCGTTATGCATATATTTTCTAACATAAAATGAATTCAAATAGGAAAAGTATTAAAATTTTTATCTCACTAGAAATGTTATTAATTTTAAACCAACCTTAAATCAGACGAAAGCAATTTAATGTGGTTTTATTTCAAGCTAAAAATTTATTCCCATATTTTAACATCTTTAGAATAGAATAATTGATGTTTTTTTATTTAAAAATGACATAAATATAGCTTAGAATACTCCTTGTTAATTTGATCTTGAAAAATGCATTTCTTCTTGTTTTATTAATCGTAAATATCGCGTAATAGTCAATAATTACACATAATTACAAAAATAAGTTATATACAAATGTCAAGTTAAAGATTTTATGGTGCTTCTTTCTAATAACTATTTAATAGACACGACACTGCCTCGCCATTGTAACCCTAATGAACAGGAATCGAGCCTTGGGAAATTTTAAAAAAGTGCCGTAGGGGGTCTACGGCACTTAGAATAACGGGATACAGGGGATACAGAGTAGTGTACACTCTGTTCACCCACATGTTCACCACATGGTTTAATAAGGAATATCTATTGTTATTACTTTATAGATAGAAAACACAAAAATAAAAAAATTCCATACTTTTCTACTCAGCTACTCTTCTACTCTACTCAGCTGCTCATCTACTCAGCTATATTATATAAGTTGTTAATTTGTGAGTTATGGCAGTCCTGGCAGATTTATTTTCTATAATGAATTAACTGTTAAATTTGACATGTTATATTTGAGAACAGAATATTTGCATGCCAAACCATTATTGAAAAAGATTGAATTTATATACGACACTAATATTATTCTATATTAAAACAAACTTTATTTGTTTCTTTGCTAACAAGAAACGACAATATAAGTTTTTTAATCTGACGGCGTACTTCAGTTCTTGACAGTTGTACAGAAGTTGACATTTCACAGTTGACATTTTATACTCAATTAAGAAATCTTTATATTATTATTAGATTTTAAATTTATATGTATATTTCAGAAATAAAATAATTCTTATGAATTGTCCAGTCGGCTGTGCACTGTAAAGTGTAATAGTAGATTATATGTGTATTGGGTATATGCGTCAATATACCGTTATTAACTAAGAAACTATCCGCGACCTTATTTCAGTAACACGTTTAACATTGGTCCATATTTGTTCCTTTAACCTTGGGACAATTCAATCATTCTATTGGTTATCTATGTTTTGTTATTTAAAAAGGTACTATCATCTTAAATACTATAGTATATACATATGTCCAAATTATTTTTATTTCAATATCAAAATGTTTCCTATTGTTAAAGAAGAATTTTAAATATTTTTACTAGCTGAATTCATATTTTTATCAGTTTTATATTCAATTTGTACATTTTTTTATGTGCAAACATCCCAGAATACCGAATAAGTATTTTTCGTAAGAGTTTTGTAATTCATCCACCTGCAATGTCACATAAATTACTTAATATTTAGGGTTATCAATTGAACGAATTACAAAGTAATCTATAGAAAATTTTATTTCAATATAATTTTCTCCAATTGCTTGTATACTCGTATCAGTACACTTAGTATGTGGTATGCAAACCCTGCTGTGTATCTTAAGTTGTTCGAGCTGTCACTCTTATGCGAGAAAAGAATAAGCAGTTTTATGATAAAATACCAGAGGCTATTATTAGTTCACGTGAAAGGAATTTTAAGTGTCATTAAATAATCCCTAATAGAAAAAGCATACTATAAGATAGAAGATTTAAATCACAAAGAAGCGTAGACTTTATTTCAGCTCTGCATAAAGAAAAATATTGTTAAAACCACATTTATTTAACAGATGTTTGCGGAGTTTCTTATCGCGTTTTCTCCGCTAGCAAAACACCATTTTACGAAGTGACTGTAATTATTTTTGAATAAAAATATTTGACATTGCACACTGTATGATTATTTATAATTTTATTTAAAAATGTCATGCGGTTAACTGATGTGATAACACGTGTTCACAGGGAGACGCAAATTAAGTGCTAAGAAGTCGAGTTGCAGAGCCCGTTTCACACACGCAGTTTTGCACAAAACATCAGCGTGAAATAACACTATTATTGTGCTCTGTTGAGTTAGTGATATAATCGTAAGGTGATCTTTGCCAGTATTTTACCACTAGAAGACCTGGCTGCCCCGTTGTACACTAATTAAATTTAAAAAAATGTTTGTTTTAAATTAAAGCTGTTGGCAACCATACAGTCGTGGAAACAGTTCAAGTTTGCTCCGGGGTCACTAGTCTTGTGTCACCGCACACGACATGTATCGTAGATGTGAAATCAAACTCATCAATACAATCCATTGATGGTATATTATAAACAATATCAATTTCTGTAAAAGCAAAAGCAACAATGTAAATGAAGAACATTTTAATGACCGTTGCACTCAAGAAATAACTGATTATAATTGTTATAAGGACCATTAAATTTTATTGAATTAATTTTTTAATTTTTATACCTTTAATAAGTGCACTTCCACGCCTATTTTGTTTCCTTTTTTTACAATAAGCATATAAAATATACCATATCGATGTGTCTTTCATTCTTGTTTTTCCTGCTTTGTTGGGAATGCATCCTTGGAAACTACTTATATTTCATTTAAACCTCTTAAATAAGACCTATTAAAAATATATGAGTTCATCTTTTTATTATGTATACGTTCATATGTATACATAATAAACTCATGTGTATGCTATTATTTAGCAAACTAAAAAATACACACTTAATAAAACAATGAAACAAATATTAACAAAAAAATAAACAATGAAATAGGAGTACACAGATTATGCACAAAAGATTATTAATCTTGCCAAAGAAGTAATCAAAATTCAAAACAAAGAAAAATGTTTCCTTTACTTGTACAATATACATATTCCAGTCAATAAATGGGTATATACTTCAGTCAAGCTTGTTTAATAAAGTTTTGTTGCTCAGCGTGGATTATTTATAAATGAATAAAACGATTTTATACCCAAGTCACGTTTATTATTCACTTTGATATGTGCTCTCAATACAGTTGGACGTTTTTGCTTGTGAATAATATTTTTATAACCGGTAAGTTCTTATTTTCCTTATCTAGATTCCTTAAGAGATATGTTAAACGCGATAGCCTTTTATGAAACTGGTTGATCGCCTGATTGAATGAATTTGGATGGGCATCGAAATTCGAAAAAGTTTTAAAGCTATCTCATGCATTAATTATTGCATTAATTAATGCATAGATTAATAACTAAGTATTTCAGATTTACTTTACAAAACCCAATAACAATACAAAATATACTGTCAACTCTAAAAATTGTAACATTGCTAACAAAATTTCAAAAGGAACTTTAATTTCAAAAGAAAATTAAAACGTATTACATATATAAAGTCTTACCTTATTAATCATATTTCTAAAAATATGTTCTGAATCCGTATTAACTTGCATTTACTGTTTAATAATCTACATTATCTATAGGCTTTTATAGTACAGTATCTTTTGTTTTTATGGTTTAGTGAACAACCGACCAGGTGGGTCTCCTATATTGTAAGAGAACACTGTCACCCATGGACAACCGCGTCCGCAGTTATGTTGCCGGTATTTAGGCCGCTGAAGTGCCATTTTTATGAGCCTCTTATATACTCACTCTTTCAGCGGAATACAGTAGAACTACCGTTTTAAGTACAATTACCATTTCCTTCTTGTAATTCATATTCAAACATTAGAGGTAAAATTTGATGCAAAGGGCACAAGATAGAGAGAAATGGGTTTTACTGGAGGATCTTAATGTATTTTGGAGACCTTGATTGAAAGATAGGAATATAGTTTTAAAAAATAGTAATTGAATATTATTATATTAGTAATTAATTATAATATTGTAGTAGGGACCAAACAAAGGATTTATTATTTTTATTTATTTAATTATTCAAAAATTATATTAAATATGAATTTAAAGGTTTAATTCTCGTCCACTTTAAAGGCCGCGGTCCCACAAGGTCTACGGGTGTTCATTGACTGTGGACCGCCCTCCTGCACGTTTGCCACTGTTTAAAAAAAAGGGGGCGGTAAAGTTTTTTCCAAAGCCGAAAAAGTAGTTTCACTTCAAAAACAAATAAAAATAACTTTAATATGTAGAAGATTGAAAGATGAATCATATACCTACAACAATTTTAAAAATGAAAATTAAACAAAACATTTAACAGGAAAATGAATACTTGACGTGAAAACAGGTTCTAGTTGCGATGAGTTTCATGTTTATAAAGTATTCAATTATGGGTAGGCAAACAATTAATACGCTAATATTTCCGCGGTTTTTTATATGTTTCCATTTTATATATTGCATTCTAAGGAATTCATATAAATCTGTTTATTTTATATAGGTGATAAAGTTTTCCGTTACATAAATATTATACAATATATATTATATTATTAAATAAATTGAAAGGAACGTTACAGAATACTTAAATTACACACTATACACATACATAAATATAATATATTTTGTTGGAATTTCCAACAATGGATACATAAAAATACACATTTTTCTGACACGTTATAATTTTACCATCATGATAATATGACGTTATAAAAATGGAGTCGCTTACGATGGGTCTAATGGAGTAGCTCAGAGTCACTCAGCGAGCTATGGAGAGGGCAATGCTCGGAGTCTCGCTGCGAGATAAAATCAGAAATGAGGTT
>DWCF01002317.1:0-24623 GCA_018230265.1 Delias oraia | reverse complement strand
TCATTGAATTTGTTACTTCGTGCTAAAATAATGGAGTATGTCTCTCCACCATTCAATAGCAATTACAGTATGTATACTATAGTAAATGGTACAGAAATATAAGCATCTCTTGAGTTATGTTAATAAGTGAACTTAGTTTATGCAGTAAGCAACTGTCATAAATTTTCTACCATATAGGTATATTTACTTATTAAAGTAAGCTTCACAATGCAAATCATTTGGCAAACCTACCAAATAACCAGATGAACTTACAAAGAGAAATACAAGAAAATCAATACCTTAAGAGAATTTCAAATGGCAAATAAAATTTCATTTGGCAAAATTGCCAATCGGCTCCAAAGCTGCGTATATGTGGAGGTTTAACCAAAATGTTAAATGGCAAATTTCCTTATATATAATATATATTACATACTATAAATATGTAATATATCAATGTGACAAAATAGAAGCATTATGATTATTTAATAGGAAGTTGACATAGTGAGGAAAATATTGTAGAATTACATTAGAGTATTTTGTCTTAAAAGAAAGAAAACTCTAAGAGCCTTCAATCTTACCTTTACTATAAACCTGAACTGACTTCCTTCACTTATTAATATATTTTCAAGCTTTGCCAAGAGAACCACCTACTACATTTTTTACTTCATGATTAAGAGAACAAGACCGCAACCAATACAGCCTTGCTCAAAAACCTTTCAAACACTTAACTTTAAAAGGAGCTTCAACCTATGGTACAAGATTTTTTAACTGATGTCAAAGAAAAAAATACTTTAAATTATGATTTTAACGACGCTGTCTCACATTTAGAACCATTAGAACAATTTGATGTAGAAGAAATAAAAAGACAACTATTATTAAACATCAGATCATGCCTCTCTTATTTATTTCCAAGAGGAACTTTTCATGGTGATAAATTTCAGGTAGGTGATGTACAAGGTAATAAAGGCAAAAGCCTCAAAGTTGAATTAGCGTATGGCAAGGTCGGATTATGGATTGATTTTGCAACTGGGGACGGTGGTGACATTATTGATCTTTGGGCAGCTGCACATGGGAAAAACGCTAAAATAGAATTTGTTGAAGTAATTTCTTCGATAAGTGAATGGATAGGATGTAACAAGCGACCTACTAAAGAGCAAAAGAGAATAACTCAATGGGACTATCTCGATCAGGATAATCAGTTGATTGCCAGCAAATATCGTTATGATACTGCTTCAGGAAAAAGTTATCAACCATTTGATGCTAAAAAATCTACCTTTACTGCACCTGAGATCAGGCCTCTGTATAACATTCCAGGCATCACTAAATCTGATAGAGTGATATTGGTAGAAGGGGAAAAATGTGCTGAGCTACTCATAGAACAAGGGATCACTGCAACAACAGCAATGTTTGGAGCAAAAGCACCTATTGAGAAAACTGATTGGACTCCACTTAAAGGTAAACACATTATTATATGGCCAGATAACGATGATCCTGGAAAAGATTATGCTCAAGAAGCCGCAAAAAAGCTTTCTGGTTTTGGAGTTGCATCACTTTCTATTCTCAAGATTTGACCTTACCCAGAAAAAGTAGAGAGGAAGTTAAGACGTTTTTGTCATGAAAATGATGCATCAAATTGTTCAGGGATGCAATAGTTAATAGTAGAATGACGTCGTTGTTTATTATAAAAAATTTCAATGTATTCAAATATGGCAATTCTAGCTTGTTGAGCAGAGTGTTGTGAAGGATCAATAAGTAGCTCTCTTTTGAGTGAGCTTTTCTGTAGGTGAGTTATCATAACAACAACCCTTATGACTCATGCTAGAGATAATATTTTCTCTATTTAATAAGAATTGGTAATTTTTAGAAGTATATTGTGACCCTTGATCACTATGAAACAGTAGATCTTTGGCGGGTTTGCGTTTATTAACAGCCATAAATAAAGCATCTATAATTAATTGTTTATCCATTGAACTACTCATTGACCAACCAACTACCATACGTGAATATAAGTCAATTATTGCTGCCAAATATAGCCAGCCTTCTTTGGTTTTTATATAAGTAATATCAGTTACCCATACCTTATTGGGCTGGTCCGTAGTAAAATTTTGATCCAGGATATTTGGAGCTATAATCCTACTGTCTGTTTGCTGTTTTTTAGTTTTGAATCTTCTTCTAAGCTTAGCTTGAATGCCATTTTTTTGCATTACATCTTGCACTGTTTTGATGTTATAATTTTTGCCTAAAGCTTTTAGTTCAGCATGGATTTTAGGAGCTCCGTACCTGCATTGTGATGCTTGATATATTTTTTGAATATCTGCTAGAAGCTCCTCTCTTGCTAATTCTTTATTGCTTTTCTCCTGAGCAACCCATTTATAATAACCACAAGCAGATACATTTAAAAACCTACATAACTCCTGTATTTTATAGCTGTTTCTATGATCTTTTATAAAAGAATATTTTACTCCTTTTGGCTGGCAAAATATCCCAGGGCTTTTTTTAAAATGTCTCTTTCCCTAGTTATTCTTGCTAACTCTTTCTTTAAGTCAAACCTTTCTTTGTCATAAGGAGCTAACTTTCCTTTACCTGGAAATGCATCTACTCCTGACATTTTTTCATTATATTTTCTTACCCATCTGCTTAATAAATCTCCACTCATACCTAAATCTCTTGCTATTTTTGCTGACGGTTGACCTGTTTCTCTTACTAGTTTTATTGCTTCCAATTTAAACTCTATTGTATATTCCCTTCTGTTTCCCATATTACACCTCTTTGAAAAAACGTTCTATTTTACTTCAAAAACGTCTTAACTTCCTCTCTACTTTTTCTGGGTAAGGTCAATTCCTCAAGATAAGCCAAAATCTTGGGATGCTGCAGATAGTGTGCTAGAAGGAATGAACGTTGAAGAATTTATCCTTAACAACAAAAGCCCTTATTCTTCAAGAAAGTCAAAAAGAATTGATACTACAGTTTGGACCAATATCCCTCCAGAAAGAAAGTGGGTTATTAAGGATTGGCTCCCTGTAGGAAGTGTTACAGCTCTTTATGGTGATGGTGGTGTTGGAAAACCTCTCCTTGCTCAACAATTAATAACAGACGCTGCTTTTGGTAAACCTTGGCTTGGAATAGATCTGGAAAAAATAAAGACATATGGTGTGTTCTGTGAAGATGATGAAGAAGAACTTTGGCGTCGGCAATGCGCAATAAATGAATTTTATCAATCAGGTATGGAATCTTCTGATTTTCAGGATAATGTTGGCTTATGGTCACGAGCAGGGCACAATAATCAACTTATGGTTTTTAATAACAAAGATACTGGTCAATTAACTACGTACTTTCAAGAGTTACTTGAGGATATTGAATCGTTTCAGCCGAAGCTTGTGATATTAGATACAGCAGCAGACCTATTTGGAGGAAATGAAAACGACCGTTCTCATGTGAGACAATTTATTCAAGGTTGTTGTGGTCGAATAGCTCAAGCAATAAAAGGAGCTGTTTTATTACTTGCCCACCCTTCTGATGCGGGAATAATACGTAAAACTGGCACAGGCGGTTCAACAGCATGGAATAATACAGTAAGGTCTCGTTGGTATTTGACTAGACCAGATAAAGCTAATGCTTCTCCTGATGAGAGAATTTTATCGCGCAAAAAATCTAACTATTCGCAGTGCAATAACGGGCAAATGACACTTTACTGGAAAAATGGGGCATTTGTACATGACAATTCAGTTTTAAATTCAGAACCAATAATCAGAGATCAATATAGTAAAAAGTTGGATTTAGAACGGATGAGAAAACATGAGGTTATCTTGAGTTTAATTCGCAGTAGCGCATATCAAGGTAATATTTATACTGCTGGACAATTTGCAAAGCGTTTTGAAGGAGAAGAGGGTCTTGGCAGTGAGCGCAATATTAGAGAAAGAATAAATAATCTTGCAACTCTTGGACAGATAAAATTCTTTCGTAATGCTGCAGGATATGGGACCAATTCTAAATATGGATTTCTTTGTGTGCAGGATATGGAATTTAAAGTTTCAGTAGGAGATAAAGTAGAGCACAAGTTAATAAAGCCAACACATTACTATCTACAAGCAAATGGTGCGGTCTTGCCTATTAAAGATTTAGATATTTTGTGGTAATTTTTCAAAAAGTTTCTGAAAATAGCAATTACTTTTTTGTTTACAAACAGCCTATGTTTTCACTTATTCAAATTTTCAGAATGTTCAGAACATTTAAGAGGGGTAAGTGAGTTTTCTAAAAAACTTTCATACAAAATTTTCTTTACAATGAATAAAAATGACGACAAAATCATGCACAAGTTTATTTTATACTAATAGAATTAACAAAAGTACCTTTTATTCAAATTTTAAAGGGCATTACAGACGCTAAAGAGGTACAATCGATTTGTGTGTTTTGGGCAAACTCGCTTTAAAACTTAATTACAGGCTTTTTGGTGAATTAAGCAGTAGTTACCTTATTTCAAACAGAGTGGTCTAAGAGGTTTCATCAATAAAAACCATACTTGAAAGTAGCACACACTCAATTATAACTATGGGGCGTCTCTTTCTAAAATTTTACTTAAGAATTGCTAAGAATTACTACAGATGCTAATTTAACGAATTTTGTCTGTTCGATGGTAGTTATCTTCGTCTAGATCATTTAGAAAATCAAAGTGGACTTTACATCTTACTAATTATAAATTAACTTACTACCTAATCAATTCCTGAATTATGTATGAGTAAAATTTTGATAATATTAGCAGCAGGAAAGAGCAGTAGAATGAATTCTGAATATTCAAAAGCGTTGCACCAAGTGGGAAATCTTACTCTTTTAGAACATGTAATTTCTAATGCAAAATTGCTGAGTCTAAAAAGCTTATCAATTGTTGTTAACAACTCCCTTCTAAAAGATTTAGAAAAGTTTGATACCCTAAAAAGTATAATCGATCAATACAATATAAAACTAATAATTCAAGAAGATATTACAGGTACTGGCACTGCAGTTAAAATTGCTCTAGAAAATCTGGAGGACTTATCTGATCAAGACATAGTTTTAATACAGTATGGGGACACTCCCTTTATATCTAGTGATACAGTTATGAAAATGACTGATTGTTTAAAGTATAATAATTTAGTTCTTCTTGGATTCAATAGTCAAGATGAACAATATGGAAGATTAGTAATTGATAATTACGGAAATGTTCAAAAAATCCTAAAAAATGGAGATAAAATGCTTCTTGCAAACTCTGGAATAATAGTTTCATATGCTAAAGATCTTTTTACCTTAGTAAAAGAAATAAAATTTAATAATTCGACCAATGAATATTGTCTTAATGATATAGTGCCCATTGCAGCAAACAATAACTTGGGTGTAGGTTATGTAGTTTCTGATGAAAGAGAAGCAATGGGAGTAAATAATAAGGAGGATTTGATTAAAGCCGAACACTATTTTCAAGAAAGAAGGCAGCCAACTTTTCTTTCATAACTACATTTTTTTATTCATTAATTTAAGTTGACATTTGTTTTATACTGGTTTTATAATACCTTTTGATTCTTACTTGTAAGATAATTGGTACGACAAATTTTCCTATTTGTAGTGAGAGGGTATACATGGGGATATTAATAACAGGTGCCGCAGGTTTGATAGGGTCAACCTTGGTGAAAAAGTTAGAAAACCAAGGCCATGAAGTAATAAGCTGCGATATTAGGTTTCGCGATAATCCACTCAGTTTTTTTTCAGAAGATATAGTACCACTACTTGCTCAGTGTACAGGAATCATTCATCTGGCTGCAATTTCTAGAGTTATACATGGTGAACTTTATCCTACACTGTGTCAAAAAATTAATGTTGATGGTACAATGCGGTTTTTAGGGTTATGTAAGTCACTTCCAAATAAACCATGGTTTATATATGCAAGTAGTAGGGAAGTCTATGGAGAGCAGAAGGAACTGCCAGTTACAGAATCTGCTAGTATCGATCCAATAAATAATTATGCAAAAGGTAAAGCATTTATTGAGGAACAAATAACAAGTTCAAAAGATTTTAATGTAGCAATATTACGCTTTTCAAATGTATACGGTGGTTTACTAGATCATAACAGTAGAGTAATTCCTGCACTCTGTATTAATGCATTAAGAGGTGATCCAATTAAAATAGAAGGTAAAGAATGTGTTTTTGATTTTACCTATTTGGATGATGTTATAGAGGGTATATGCTTAACTGTTAAATATTTACAAAGCGAAAAATCTTCTCTTCCTGCTATTCATCTTACTACTAATAGCCCATGTACTTTAGAAAACTTAGCAAAAACAATATTAAAAGTCACGAAAAGTGATTCTAGAATTGATTTTTATCCTCCAAGAAATTTTGATGTAACTAAGTTCCATGGTGATTTTACTAGAGCTAAAGAGCTACTTGGTTGGTCTCCAAAACATTCATTAGAAGTAGGATTAAGTAAATTTATAAAAAGTCTACAAAACAATACACAAGAATATCCTAACAATATAGATATGGTAATATATGAAAATATTAAAAGCTATTCATGGTTACCCTCCTTATTATAGTGCTGGTTCAGAGGTTTACAGCCAAACTCTTGCTCATGAACTAGCAAATAACAATGAGGTACAAGTATTTACTAGGTATGAAAATAGCTTTTTACCTGATTTTTATTACACTACAGTACTAGATCGTAGTGATTCCAGAATCCTACTGCATTTAATTAATATACCCATAGCTAAATACCGTTACAAATTTATTAATGAAGAAGTAGATATACAATTTAAAAGAGTAATAGATAACTTTCAGCCAGATCTTATACATTTTGGTCATCTTAATCATCTATCAATTACTTTACCAGAAATTGCTTTTAAAGAAAATATACCTACAATTTTTACGCTACATGACTTTTGGTTAATGTGTCCAAGAGGAAGGTTTATTCAACGCAATTCTGAAGATTTGTTACGGCTTTGTGATGGACAAAAGGATCAAAAATGTGCAACCCAATGTTACAAAGGATATTTTACAGGAGATGAAGAATTCCTGAATTTAGACATAAATTATTGGGAACAATGGGTTGCAACTAGAATGAAGCACACAAGGAAAATAATAGACTATATAGATTACTTTATTTCCCCATCGAAATTCTTGATGGACAAATTTACTCAGGATTTTAATGTTCCGATAAACAAAATTTCTTATCTTGATTATGGTTTTGATCTCAATCGTCTTAAGAATAGAAATAGAGTACAAGAAAAAGAGTTTATTTTCGGTTATATTGGTACTCATACTCCCGAAAAAGGTGTTAATCTATTATTGAAAGCTTTTTCTCACTTATCATCTAAAGCAAAACTTAGAATTTGGGGAGCAGCAAGAGAAGAAACTAAAGCTTTAAAAGCGATTGCCGATCAGTTTTCACCTGTTGTTAAAGAAAGAATAGAGTGGATGGGAAGTTATGATAATAAGAATATAGTTACTGACGTATTTAATAAAGTTGATGCAATAGTCGTTCCTTCAATTTGGGGTGAAAATTCACCGTTAGTAATACATGAAGCACAGCAACTTAGAATACCAGTTATAACAGCCGATTATGGTGGTATGGCAGAATATGTAAGAGATGGACTATTATTTAAGCACAGAGATGCAAGTAGTTTATCAGAAAAAATGCAAATCCTATCTACAGATCAGGGGTTATATAGTAAACTTACCCAAAAAGGCTATCCTTATACTGAAAATGGAAATATACCTTCTATAGGTGAGCATACTGAGAAACTTAACAAGATTTACCGTAATGCTATTGAAAAGAAAGGCAAATCAGTAGCTGTTAAACCTGGTCCTTGGAGAATTACTTTTGATACTAATCCAGATTACTGCAATTTTGCTTGTATAATGTGCGAATGTTTTTCACCATACAGCAAAGTTAAAGAAGAAAAGAAAGCTAAAGGAATAAAACCTAAGATACTGTCGATAGAAACTATCAGAAAAGTAATTAAGGAAGCAGCTGGCACACCTTTAAGGGAAATCATTCCTTCTACTATGGGTGAGCCTTTAATGTATAAAAGCTTTGATGAAATAATCAATTTGTGCCATGAGTTCGGCCTTAAGCTTAACCTCACAACCAATGGTTCTTTTCCTATTAAAGGAGCTAGAAAATGGGCTGAACTATTGGTACCAATTTTATCTGATGTTAAGATTTCCTGGAATGGGGCAACTAAAGAAACTCATGAAAAAATCATGAAAGGTTCAAAATGGGAAGTAGTGACAGAAAATTTAAAAACTTTCCTTGAAGTTAGAGATAAATACTTTAGCGATACAGGTGAAAGGTGTACCGTTACTTTACAATTAACATTTTTGGAAAGTAATTTACATGAACTCTATGACATAGTTAAGATGGCCATAAAAAATGGCATAGATAGAGTTAAAGGACATCATCTTTGGGCACATTTTGAGGAAATTAAGGATCTATCTATGAGAAGAGATGAATTAGCAATTAGTAGATGGAATACAGAGGTAAGAAGGTTATATGAGCTTAGAGATAATATGCTATTGCCAAATGGTAAAAAGATAAAATTAGAAAATTTTACAATCCTTTCTCAAGAAGGTATTAAGGATTTGGCTCCAGGTGGTCAATGCCCATTTTTAGGTAAAGAAGCATGGATAAACAATGAAGGAAAGTTTAGTCCTTGCTGTGCTCCAGATGAACTCCGTAAGACATTAGGAAATTTTGGTAATGTTAATGAGGTTAAACTCGAGGAAATATGGCAGAGTAGTGAGTACCTAAGCTTACAAAAGAATTATTTAAATTACAAATTATGCAAAACATGCAACATGAGAAAACCTTTGATCAATTAATCAAAGATAATTTTAAATCTATTAAAATTTCACCGTGTGAGAGCTTTCACGAGTTGCTAGGAAATCCTTTATATGAAAATAGGTTTATAAAGGTTGGTAAATTTCATGAGCCCGGTCTTGCACCGGTTTATGATCAGACAGGTGCTTATCATATCAATGTAAGAGGAGAAGCAGTTTATCATAATAGATTTCTGAAAACTTTTGGATTCTACTTTAATAGAGCAGCCGTAGAAGATGATACAGGGTGTTACCATATTGATCCATCTGGATGTAGAGTATACAAACAGTCTTATCAATGGATTGGAAATTATCAGGAAGATGCTTGTGTAGTTAGAAGACATGATAAATGTTTTCATATTAATTTAAATGGCAACAGAATTTATCAGGAGGAATATGATTATGTTGGAGATTTTAAGGATGGTATCGCTGTAGTCTATAAGGATAGTAAAGCTACACATATTAATCATCATGGAAAGTTAGTACATAATAAATGGTATAAAAAACTTAATGTTTTTCATAAAGGGTATTCTATTGCAGAAGATCAACATGGTTGGTTTCATATAGATATTAATGGTGATCCTGTTTACCAGCAGAGATTTAAAATGGTAGAAGCATTTTATAATGGGATGGCAAAAGTTGAAACTTTTGAAGGTGTGTTAGGACAAATCGATATTACCGGAAATGTAAAGTTTAGTATTTTTGATTTAGGTAAAGAATCTCAAGTGCATAGGATTTCTGCAGAACTTTCAGCCTTTTGGAAAACTTACCTAACAAGCGTTGCTATTGAACTTGATTTGTTAAATATTTTACCTGCAACTACGCCAGTTTTATCTAAAAAGTTAAACATTATCGTACCAAATCTAGAAAGGCTGTTAAGGGCGTTGTGGGAAATAGGGTTTATTGATTACGATAAGGACAAGGACTTATGGCAACTATCATCAAAAGGTAAGTGTTTTAAGGGAATACCATTTTTGCCAAAAGCAGCAACGATGTGGGCAAGAGTTGCCGCTGAAAAGAATTGGTTAAATATTGCCGATATACTAAAACAGAAGTCAATCTCTTCATTTGAATCTTTTAAGGAAAGAGAAGCATCAGAAAATAAGAAAATAGCGTTTTACCAAGCATTGCTAGGATATTCTAGGTTTGATACTAAAGAGTTTAATTCTAGAATTAATATAGATGATGCTAAGAATATATTGCTATTTGGTGTACACTCTTTATTTCTTGCTTATTCTGATATACACAATAAAGGTTCTATAGGCCTATATAACGAACATAAAGTACCAAGACAGTTAGTAGAAAATTTAAAAGTCAAACTTATAACTCAGGAAGAACTATCAGTTACAAATTATGAATTAGGTGTCTTTTGCCGCTTTCTACAGCACTATGATGATGATAAAGTATTGTCTTATTTAAAATTGGTCAAAGGAATATCTCGTATTTTATTGATAGAAACTATTTTAGATTACCGCTCTCCAACTGGAGGCTCTGTAGATATTAATGTCATGGTTGAAACAGGAGGTAAACTAAGAACATTAAACGATTGGGAAAAAATACTCAAACAAGTAAAAGGATTCAAAATTTTTGCTGTTTTACCTTTAACAGATTACTTATCAGTTATTGATGTCAGATGTTAATCACATGGAAACATTACAAAAAAATGGTTTTTTTATTATCAAAAATCTGGTTCCTTTAGAGCTAATAATTCAGTCTTTAAGTGATATAACAAATAAGATATCAAAGCTATCCCAAGAAATAAGTGTTTCAACTTCTGACTACTTAAACTGTACCGGCAGATGGGGCATGTTATCTCAAGTAACTAGAATTATATCTCAAGCATTAGATAAAATTATTAAAAATTACCTTGAAAAGTCACTTCAGTGTCAGATACTGCAGAAAAAATCAAATGTTATATGTAAAACTGCTGATTTAATAGATGCAGTTCCCTTTCACCAAGACATCTCCTATAGTTTCAATGATCCTTACCACTTTTCCGTTTGGTTAGCTTTGAATAATGTAAGTGAAACTTCAGGTGCACTACAAATTATAGAAAACAGTCATAAATGGGAAATACAGCCTTTAGTTGATTTTTGGTACCCATATTTTTTTGATCAGTACTCAAACAACCGAGAAAATTACAAAATTAAGTCACTACCTATTTCAGCAGGAGATGCGATAGTTTTTGATTCACGGTTATGGCATGGTAGTGATAAGAATACAGATGCTAAAGATAGATTTGCTTATGTAACAAGGTGGATTATAAAAGATCAAGACCTTCCCTATGTGCCAAAACCTCAGCCTTCAGTTTTTGGTATACTCAATTGTGGTGAGTTAACAGAATCTATACTGAGAGAATGCTTGTCATTGTTTGGCTACCAGGAAAGTATAAAAGCAAAAAACATGGAAGAACTTATCAAGAGCTGGTTAGCCTTTATTACAGATACAACTACAAATATTTCTGAGATCGACACTACTGAGGCTAAGCGAGATTTATATAAGCTGCTTATTCTAAATCAAGCATCAGCACTACATGATGCTGGAGACATCTCAGGAAAAATATACAAAAATTTATGGTTTTCACTACTTGTATTTCTCAATAAAAAAGTCAACGTAGTGGAGCTAGCATTGTAAATGAACAGAAGTAGAGTTGATAGCTTCAAATGTGTATTGATGTTCATCTTGAATATAGTATCTAAATTCAAGCTTAATGTACTTATAATGTCTTTAGTTGCTCTGGTGGTAGCTGTTGATTTGTCTTTTAGAAAGTATTTAGTAAAAAATATTCTAGATACAGCTGTAAAATATCAGGAAGGTAATGTAATTGAAAATCTTTTATTACCTGTAAGCGCTTATCTTGGTATGGCATTACTTATCACTACTGCTTTTAGATTCTATGGCTATTTTGTTGACATTCGAATGTTTACCTTAATGCGTCAAAAAATAGCTGATATGTCTTTTTGTAGGCTACTCCAACAAGACCATTCCTATTATCAGAACAATTTATCCGGAAGTTTAGTACATAAGGCCAGTAACTTAATGGATAGTGTGATAGAGTTAATAAGATTGCTTATAGATTGTTTTTTCGGTTACAGCATAGCATTAGTCTTAGCTATTTATACCTTATCATTAGTAAACATAAAATTTGCAATCGCCACATTCACTTGGGTAAGCATTTTTATTTTAGTATCGATTTTCAGCTTTCGTGTACTTACTGAACTAGCTGATAATTACTCTAAACAAAATTCACAAGTAATAGCTAGTATAGCAGATAGTATTTTAAATGTTATATCAGTAAGGCTATTTTCTCAGCAAGCACATGAGAGACACAAATTTTTTCAAATATGCAAGAAAAGAACTATTGCAGAGAGAAAATTACAATGGGCATACTTTTGTCTTTGGTTTATATATGGCTATTCATTTGATATACTCCAAGCAGTAAACTTGTACTTTTTAATTTATGACTATCAATTGAACAAAATTGCAATAGGAGATATTGCTCTTGTACTTGGAATTAATATATCGATTATAGAGTTTCTTAACCATCTAACTAGGAATCTTACTCAATTTTCTACTCATTTCGGCAAAGTTTCAGATGCATTGCCAATCTTGACTACTGTACCAGAAATTCAAGATAAGGAAAATGCTAAAGAATTAAATTTATTAAGTGGAAGAATAACGTTTAACAATGTTTCTTTTTCTTATGAAGGTCAGGAGCCATTATTTCAAGATTTCTCAGTTACCATTAATCCTTGCGAAAAGGTAGGTCTAGTTGGTTATTCTGGAGGTGGTAAATCTACTTTTATAAACTTAATTCTAAGGCTATTTGATGTTAAAAAAGGTAATATACAGATTGATAATCAAATAGTATCAGAAGTTACACAGAGTTCTTTGAGGCAACAAATATCTGTAATACCTCAAGACCCATTGTTATTTCATGATACTATTTTAGCAAACATCATATATGGTAGACTTCAATCTACTATCGAAGAAATAATGAGAGCTGCAAAGCTGGCTGGTATTCACGATTTCATTATGACTCTACCAGATCAATATGGAACTACAGTCGGAGAAAAAGGCATCAAGCTATCTGGAGGAGAAAGACAAAGAATAATAATAGCCAGGGCATTTTTAAAAAACGCTCCAATATTATTTCTCGATGAACCAACTAGTCAGTTAGATTCTATAACAGAAAAAACAATTCAAATGAGTTTATTCAAATTGATGAAAAATAAAACTACGATTACTATAGCACACCGTATTTCTACACTTTTACACATGGACCGAATTCTAGTATTTAACAAAGGAAAAATTGTCCAAGATGGTAAACATGCTGAATTAGTTTCTAAGCAAGGTCTTTACAAGGAACTTTGGAATGCTCAAATTGGTTGTTTGAATGGCAAAAAATAAGATGGAAAAAATTATTGATCTGAGAAGTGACACTACAACTCTGCAGGGCTCCAACGTTATACATGCAATAAGTAATGCAACTGTTGGAGATTTTGCTTATGGTGAAGACAAAAGCTGTAATGACTTATCAGAATATTGCAAACAATTATTCAAAGTAGAAGAAGCATTATTTGTAACCAGCGGTATGCTTGCAAATAGATTAGCCATTGCCAGTCAAACAAGTCCTGGTGATGAACTAATAACTCATTATAATTACCACGTTAATTTTTTCGATAGCGCAGGCAATGCAAAAGTAAATAATATCGTATTTAATTGTATTAGAAATAATAGCGGAATCTTAGATGTTGATGAAGTAGAATATGCTATTAATTCTAAGCCGAGGTATAAAATTTTTGCTCAGGTGAGTCTTGTTTCTATAGAAAATAGTATAAATGGGTTTAATGGTAAAATTTATCCTTTTGAAAAACAAGTCGAGTTATATCACTTTTTAAAAGCTCACAATGTAAATCTTCATTTAGACGGTGCAAGAATATTTAATGCTCATATCGAAACAAATATTGCTTTAGCAGATTATGCTAAATATGTGGATACAATGAGCTTTTCTTTTACTAAAGGACTTGGCGCTCCTTTTGGTTCAATGCTTATGGGTAAAAGAGAGATAATTGAAAGGGCTAAAAAGCTACAGGTTTGGCTAGGTAGTGGTTATCATCAGATAGGGTATTGTGCTAATGCAGCAAAATACGTACTACAGAATAATATCTCTAGGCTTAAAGAAGATAATAAGCTCGCTAAATTGTTTGCAGATAAGATTAAAGAAATTCCACACATAAAACTGGTACTACCTTATCCAGAAACTAATATAGTAAGCTTCAGTATAAAAGCACTAAATGTAACTAATGAGGTTTTCTTGAGTAAGTGCCAAGCTTATGGTTTATTGCTTTTTCCTTGGCTCGAGTCTCATATAAGAGCAGTTACCCATCTTGGCACAAAGGAAACAGAAATCATGAAAGCTGCTGAAATTATAAAGGAGGTTGTGTTAAATTTAATATGAGAATAAAAATAGATTTCTTTAGCGATTCAAACACTGACCCTTCAGCTAAAATGAGGGAAGCGATGGCTAAAGCAAAAGTTGGAAACGAAGCTGCATGTGAAGATCCAACTGTAAACGAATTAGTGGCAACCGCATGTAAAATATTAGGTAAACCTGCAGGAATCTTTTTGATTTCAGGAACGATGTCCAATGTAATTGCTTATAAAGTACACATTCAAAGACCTGGTGATTACTTGCTGCTTGATGAAACTTCACATCCACTCATAGTACAATCTGGCTTGATCGCAGCCCAGGCACATGCCACTCCTTTGCCCATCAAAGGTACGAGAGGAATATTTACTGGAGAACAAATTGTTGAGTTTATTACTCGTCCTAGTTTAAGAAATATTCCGAGAGTTGGGCTTGTTTCTATCGAACAAACGACAAATTTTGGTGGTGGAGCTGTGTGGCCTTTAGAATATATTCAAGAGATCTCAAGTCTCTGCAAAGAGAATGACGTATTCACTCATTTAGATGGAGCAAGACTGTTCAACGCTTGTGCTCATACTAAAATATCTCCAAAAGAGTATGCAAGTTATTTTGATTCGATATTTATTGATTTTAGTAAAGGATTAGGTGCTCCAATGGGCGCAATATTGCTTGGAAGTGAAGATTTTATTGAAAAAGCTTGGTACTATAAGTTTCAAATTGGCGGAGGTATGCACCAAGCTGGCATTATTTCAGCTGCATGTTTATATGCTCTACATAATAATGTAAATTCTTTAGAAGAAGATCATAAAAAAATGCAGCACCTTATAGAAGGCCTAAGCTCTATAGATCAAGTTATAATTGATATCGACCTGTATAAAACTAATATAGCGTATTTTTCATTACATACTAATTGTATATCTACTCAAGAATTAATAAACGTACTAATGACAAATTATGGAATTAGAATGGCTAACATCAAAGGTAAAATCAGAGCTATAACACATAGAGATATAAGCTATGAAGATATTAATACTACTGTATCTGCTATAAGAAAGATACTAAGTAAGTAATTTTCTGCACTAATTGTTTGCAAACTTCTTGTCAAACAATATTATACCAATATAGTATTATGCTAGCATCTGCATAGAGCTATTTGGGAATAGGTGTGAACTTTGTCTTCTTTCAATATTTACTATTCTTCTGTGGATATATGCTGCTTTATTTATCAAGACAAAGTATACCAATTGCTCTACCACTGTTAATAGATACTGACCATGTAAAATTAAGCTATTTTTTTGCCTGCTTTTCTTTTTTTTATGGAGTATCAAAATTTGTTAATGGAATAATCATGGACTCCAAAAATAATCCATTATTTATGTTTGGGCTATGCAATATTGCAACTGGATTATTAACCATTGGTATAACTTCATCATATAATAATCTAACTTTATTACTGTTAACATTAATATTATTAGCTTGGACACAAGGGTTAGGTTGGCCAGCTATTACCAAGTTTATGGTTACAAACTCTAGCATCTCTTCAATTGCATCATCATGGGGAGTTATGAGCTCATCTCAGCAACTTGGTTCTTGTATTACTTTAATTGTATTACCAAGTATAATTAAAATATATGATGCAAAAAGTGCATTTTTGTACTCTGGTCTCTTATGCTTACTTTTTGGAATTTATACAATATTAAAAGCATATTACAAAGAAAGTGCCAACTTTACTACCTATTATAAGGTGCAGAAATCTCAAATAGGTATCAAGGTAACAAGTTCCATATGGTTTCTATGTTGTGCTACTTTTTGTGCTTATATTATAAAAATGGGAATCTTTTTTTGGTTTCCTATAATTTTAAGGGATAAATTACAAATTTCTCTTGTACAATCCTCACTAATAACAGGCGTATATGATTTAGGTGGAATCCTTGGAACTTTAATCACAGGAAGAATTAGTGATATGTACTTCTTTCAAAATAGAAGCTTGCTGGCATTACTTTACATGTTGGGTATAGCACTCACTTTTATTGCAATGAACTTTGGTCAAAACATAATTCTTATGAACCTTGGTGCAATCTTATCAGGATTCTTTATATTTGGAGTGCAAGTACTGACAGGTGTTATAGCTGTAGAAATTGCTCCACAAAATAATGTGTGTGCAATTGTAAGCTTAACAGGATTATTTGGGTATATTGCAAGTTCAATATTTTCATGCGTGCTCTTAGGAGTACTTGTTAAGCACTGTGGTAACAGTATTATGTTTTCATTTTTTTCCATTTGCTCTGTTGTTGCACTCGTTTGCTTTTCCATACTATCAAGCAAAGATCTAAAAAAACTAAGTAAAGCGGTGTAAAAAAAATTTCTCAACAGTTAAACTTTGTAGATAGATTTTTTACCCAAGGAATAAACATGGTAACCATATCTTAGTAATAGCTCGCTATCTAATAAATTACGGAAATCAAAAACATTAGGTGCAGCCATAATACTCTTTAAACTTGCAAAATCTTGATTTTTAAATTCTTTCCACTCCGTTAATAATAATAAGGCTTCCGCGTCTCTTGCAGCCCCTATAGCATTGTCTGCGTACTCTATATCCTTTAGAACTTGCCTAGCATTATCCATCCCCATTGGATCATATGCAGTAATTTTAGCCTTGTTATTCACTAACAATTTTGCAATATCTATAGCTGGGCTATTTCTTACATCATCAGTACCAGACTTAAAAGTTAGCCCCCATATTGCTATTTTTTTATTTTGGACTCCATTCAATACATATTCTACCTTTTTAGCAACGTTTGTTATATGATTATAGTTAGATTCTTTAACTGAATTTAAAATTTGTAGCTTAACATTGTAGTCTTCAGCAAGCCTTAATAAAGCTGACAAATCCTTAGGAAAACATGATCCTCCAAATCCTGGACCAGCTTTGAGAAATTCCTTACCTATTCTATGGTCCATTCCCATACTGTTAGCTAAAAGGTCAATGTCTGCTCCTAATAGCTCACATAAACCTGCCATCTCATTGATAAAAGCAACCTTTGTTGCTAGAAAGGCATTAGAAGCATATTTAATCATTTCAGCAGTAACTGTATCAGTGACTATTAACGGAATATTCTTATCTATAAATGATCTATATATAACTTCTAGTTTTGCCCTAGCTAGCTTAGTTTTTACTCCTATTATTATCCTATCTGGGTATAAAAAATCTGATACTGCAGAGCCTTGCTTGAGAAACTCTGGATTAACTCCTAAATCAAAGTTATAGCCCTTATTAGATAAATAATTATGTATATTTTCTGCAGTACCAGGAGGAACAGTTGACTTTATCACTATTAAGCAATCTTGATTAACTCTCTCAGAAACTTCACTTACTGCATTATATACATTCTTTAAATTTGCATTTCCTAGGGAGTCTGATGGAGTATCTACAGTTACAAATACTACTTCTGTATTGGGATTTATTTGAGAATACGAATCAAAAAATCTTATCCTTTGTGACTTTATATTATTCTCTAAATAATCTGCTAATCCAGGTTCATATAAGGGAATTTTCCCTGATTTCAAAAGTTCAATCTTCTCAGTATTTATGTCAATGCAATCAACTTTATGGCCCTGCTCCGATAACATTGTACCAGATACTAAGCCTACATACCCTACTCCTATAATAGTTATGTGCATTTTATTATCACCTTAAAAATATAGCTTAGCATCTAAAATAAATACCATTAACAATTATAAACTTTTGTTGTTACATTATTTTTCTTAATTGCCTTACCTTCCGAATAAGCTATAAATAAGGTTGATGGTATTAATATCAAAGTACCATATAAAGCACTTTTATCAGGTAATTCATTAAATATAACGTATGCTACTATTGCAGAAATTATTAGCTCTATGTATCTATAAGGTGCAAGTGCAGTAGCATCAGTAAGAGCAAAAGCTTTTAACATGAAGAACAGAATTAGGTTTGAACTTATTCCTAAAATCAGCAGTAATACTAACTCCAACAAGGAAGGCATATGCCAATAAAATAACAAAGATGGAGTGGAAAAAATTGTTGTTGTTAGAGCTGAGTAAAATAATATACTTATTATTGTCTCCTTCATTACAAGCTTCTTATTAAGTACATCTAGTATAGCGAAGATTAATGCGGATACAATAAAAATAAGAATTTTAGGATTAAAATCCTCACTATAAGCTTTAGTAGTAATAGCAATACCAATAAAACCAATGACAGCTACTACCCATCTTTGCCAAATTATATTTTCTTCCAGAAAAGGAATTGCAAGAAGCATAACAAATAATGGTATTGAGAAACCTATAATTGTTGCAGTTACTATTGGGCAAATAGTCAACCCATAGGTCCATAAGGTCATTCCACAAAACAACAATGCACCTCTAGTTATTTGAATAGATATTCGACTTGTTTTACAAACTCCTATTCCATAGTAAAATATAAAAGGTATAAGAGTAATAGTGCTAAATAAAAAACGGAAAAAGATTATCTCAAAACTTTGAAGGTGTAAACCGAGACACTTTGATATAGTATCATTAACTACACTACTAAGTAAACTGAGTATAAACCAGGTAACTCCAAGCAAATAAGCTCTTAGTCTGTGATCCATAAAACTCCAAATTTAATATTTTATGAGATAACTTTACTGTACAAAAGATCAATAATAGAAAAGGTTTCTTCTATCTACTGTTTAACCATATTCATAAATATTTAGTAGAAATAATTTGAGAAGTGTTATATAAAATGCAGCTTTATTGCATAATTTTAATAAACAGAAATGCTAACTGATTTTTTTGTAATATATGATAATACTTGCGAATACTATCACATTATCAGGAAAAGTAATCGGGAGTACTGACGGCTGTGGCGATTTTACCAACTAGCTCCTCTGCTAGCATTAGCAATATGTGTTTTCAGCATCAATTTTAAAAGCATTAAATTTGAAGTTTATCAAACAACACGAATTAGCAGCAAAACTTTATGAAAATGCTTCAGTTGAGTTAGCTAAACAAGGATTTAGAATGGTTAATATATTGACTATTTTTACTTGTATCTTAAACACAATTCAATTTTCACACTCATCGGCAGTTAGGCCACTTGCTCGCACAATAATATCAATAGCAACACCTGCCTTTGCTAGATCTTTCGCAATCTTGATTTTCTCTGCTTTTTTAACTTTTTCCTTGCCACTTTTCATATCTTCAGATAGAGATTTGACTAATGATTCTTGTTCTCCGTACTCATCCATTAAACTCAATAGCTTTTTGCTTTCTCTTGTTTTAGGTAGCAGAACTTTAATATTCACTGATAATCCTTCTGCTATTTGATATAATTTATCAAATGATATGGCAGTGTATCCTTTTTCATACTCGTGTATTTCTTTGAGTGTTAAACCAACTTTATCCGCCAAATCTTTTTGAGTATACCTTCTTATCAATCTCCATTCTCTTATTCTTTGCCCTACTCTGTAATATATAGAATCAGTGCAGATTTCTCTCTCTGTATTATCATACTCGTAGATAGATAAGCCGGTTGCTTGGGAAATTATGTCAACTGAAACCCCTTCTTTCACTAGATTTTTTGCTATTTCCAACCTTGCCTCTTCTTGATTGATTTTTTCGCTGATATGAACAAACCTGATTAATGAAGGTACTATCTTACCTAACTTTTGATTCTCGTATATTTTCGTTAGATAGAGTATTTCTTCGTCTTCATCTTTATACTCTCTTACTGTTATTGGTTTAGGTAATAGATCTACAGCATTAACTGATAATACTCTTGCTATTACATATAGTACTCCAATTGGAATAGGAGTATAACCATTCTCATAGCTGTTCACTTCTTGGTATGTTAAACCTACTTGACCTGCTAATCCTATTTGAGTATGACCTCGCATTAATCTACAATCTTCTATTTTTTGCCCTATTTTGTAGTGTATAGAACTAACATCTCTTACAGAAACAAACATATATACCTTACTTAGAAATAAATTTTCATGCAATTTGATCAGCGGATAAACCAACTATTTGCAAAATAATATCAATAGAAATTCCCCCTTTTACTAAATCCTTTGCAACTTTGATCCTTTCCGCTTTTCTTACTTTTTCTTCACAAATCCGTATGCCTTCAAACAAAGATTTTATTAGTGCATTACGTAGTTCTTGACTTTCAATCTTTTTGTATTCTTCAATTAAATTCGGTAGTTCATTTTCTACTTTACTACCTTCCTCTATTAGCAGATCTGTAATATTAATCGATAATGTTTCTGCTATTACATATAATTTTCCCAGTGGAGTAGCTACACGTCCTTGTTCATAGTTGCTTATTTCGTGACGGGTTGTATTCATTTTCTTTCCTAAATCTTTTTGAGTATACTCTTTTACTAGCCTCCATTCTTTTATCTTCCTTCCTATTTGGCAGTAAATAGAACCAACTTTTTCTTCAACACATTCATCAGCAGACAGACCAATTGTTTTTGCAACAATATCAACAGAAACTCCTGCTTTAACCAGACTCTTTGCAATTTTTATTTTTTCCGATTTTCTACTACTTTTCTCACTAACTTTGACAAATTTGGTTAGCAAACAAAACATCTTACGTAACTCCTGATCGTTAATCTTTTTATATTCTTTTACTAGATTTAATATTTCTTCTCCCTCATCTTCAAGACAGCTTTTTGATACAGGAATAAGATCCGTAATACTGATTGATAGTGCCTCAGCTATAGCATATAACCTTTCAATTGAAATTCTACGATTCCCTTTCTCATATTGCAGTATTACCCAGTATTTTACACCAATTTTCTCAGCTAAATCTTTCTGAGTATACCCCCTCTCTAACCTCCAACTTTTCACTTTTTCCCCTACTTCATAGTCTAGAATTTTTTCCACGAAAACAACCATGCGTATAATATTTTCTACTATAGCTCAGATATAACGGTAGAAAAAACCTCTGGAACCTTAAAGTTTGCTGTAGACGCATTAAAGTTCCCTAAAGGTTTCTTTACTACCTCCACATACCCTATTTACCCATGAAGACAATACTTCATCATTGCTAATCTCTTTTATAGCATACTTTTCATTCCATATGCCACATCTAGTGAAATTACCTCTTTCTACCACTTCCTTAAGCTTCACTCCCCCAAAGAGGCAATTTTTTCCTATTTCTTCTCCTCTTTGTTGTAAATCAGCCCACATTTCCTTGTTTTCTACTCTGACTTGTACTTGATCATATTTTTTTACATCATGGCACAATATGATATTAAGCTTACCAATGCTCGTAGGAAATTCTAATACAATAGAGCTTCCATCTGACATATCAGTATAGTTTCTTATATCTCCTTTCTCGCTTTTAACCTCTACTGCATTATTGCCCATTCTTAAAATTAAACCTCTGTTTGCTTCCAGTATTTTGGCTACCTCTACCTTACTATCATCAGAAAATTCTATATACGATGTTGTATTGTCTATCTCGATATCTATTAATTCTCCTTCTTGCACAGCACTTTCGCCAGCTTTCTCTAGCTCTTCTAGTTGCTTATCTATCTGTGGCTGAACTTCTGGCTGTAGCTCATTACAGATTTCACCTATCAGTTTATTCTGTAGTAGAGTATCATGAAACTCTGCACCACTTAGCATTAATTTACGTATTAGCTTTTTTCGATCACTTTTTTCTAATCTGTGAAAATGTGTGCCCAGTATCACATATTCCGCGAAGCTCCATTCTCCATCATTACATGCATTTAGCCTTGCTCCAGAAGCTAGTGCTTCGTCTACAGCCTTGTGCAGTTCACTTGGACTTTTTGCTCTTACTACAGCACTTTTAAACCAGCTCAACTTTTCGCTTTCGCTTATACTTGGCTTTATTTTTTGCAAAGCTGAAGCAAATGGATTTAACCCTTCTGGATAATCTGCTTGATTACTCAAAGGTTTTGTGCCATAAATATAGTCAAATCCTTTCCCATAGTTGATTTGGTTTTCGCGAACTTCTCTACAAGGGAAAGGTACTACTTCTTTATCTCCAAGCTTTTTAGCATTATTAATTTTGCTTACAAAGGTGGATTGCTCCTTAGTACGACCAATTCCTACAATAGCATTTAACATCTCACCTTTTGATAATCTATCAAGATCAACGTTTAACTCGTAAACACCCCCCTCTTTATCACTAAAAGGTACAATTATTTTATTATTCATATTAGCCTCCGCTATTAAATATACTTTCTAAGTGTACAGTTATTATACACTTTATTACTTATAATAAATCATAGTGAGTAGATTTGCAAATACTTTCTGCTATAACAATCCACTTTCTCTAAAACTAAAATAGCCCCCACTTGTAATGATAATATGATCAAATAATCTAACGCTTACAGTACTACATGCTGCTGCTAAGCTCTTTGTTACTGCTTGATCTTCTTCTGATGGTTCTAAGCGTCCCCCAGGATGGTTGTGTGACATTATTACTAATGTTGCATTCTTTATTAATGCTTTTCTTATAATTTCCTTTATGTATACTGGTGCTTTTTCCATTTCACCAATATAGGATTCTTCTCCGATTAATTGGCGCCTTTTATTCAAGTACAGTATTTTTACACATTCCCTTTCTGAGTGGCCTATACTTACGTTTAAGTACTCTACTAGCCCTTGTAAGTCCATTATTGGCTCACTTTTGAGCTTTTCTCTCAGTACCCTTTCTAGTGTTTCCTTAACGCACATAATCATTGCTACTGCAGAATCAGTTACTCCTTCTATGACTTTCAGGTCATCCATTTCTCTACCTAAAATCCTTCCTACTCCTGCATAAGTATTCACCAGATTTTTAGCAATTTCTTGAGCTTGCGGCCTTTCATGTACTGCACTTAAAAATGTTTCCATTATTTCACGATCAAGTAGTGCTTTGCCTTTGCTTTCTAATATTCTGAATTCTATTTCTTCTTTATTCTTATTATTATTCATATAATTTACCCTTCACTAACAACAAACTTTTTTTTAATATTTACTGCTTTATCAGCATTGGCATAGAGCCATAGCTTCCGAGTGAAGTCAAATCAATTTTTCAATCTTTTTTACTTATTTTTTCATCAAAAAGTAAAGATATTAATAGATACTGATTTTTTATTTTAAATTTGTTGAATTTCGTCTAAAGAGATGCCTACTGTTTTTAAAATAATATTGATAGAAATTCCTTCCTTAACTAAATCCTTTATCTTTTCTGCTCTTTTCACTTTTTCTTCGCAAATTTGTATGCTTTCAAACAGAGATTTTATTAGCGCATAGCGTAATTCTTGACTCTCAATTTTTTTGTATTCTTTTATTAAATCAGTTAGCTCACTTTCTACTATCTCATCTTCCTCTATGAGCAGATCTGTAATGCTAATTGATAATGTTTCTGCTATTGCATATAATTTTTCCAGTGGAATGGCCACACGTCCTTGCTCATAGTTGCTTATTTCATCACGTGTTGTATCCATTTTCTCAGCCAAATCCTTTTGAGTATACTCTCTTCCATTCTTTTATCTTTTTTCCTATTTGGTAGTAGATAGAACCCGTTTTTTCTTCAACACATTCATCAGCAGACAGACCAATTGTTTTTGAAACAGTATCAACAGAAACTCCTGCTTTAACCAGACCTTTTGCAATTTTTATTCTCTCTGTTTTTTTACTACTTTTCTCACTAACTTGAACAAATTTGGTTAATAAACAAAACATCCTACGTAACTCCTGATCGTTAATCTTCCTATACTTTCTTATTAGATTTAATATCTCTTCTTCTTCAGTTTTAAGGCAAATTTTCTCATTTGATACAGGAATGAGGTCTACAATACCAATTGATAACACCTTTGCTATAGAGTACAACTTTTCAATCGAAATTTTTCGTGTTCCTTTTTCATATTGTAGTACTATTTGATACGTTACGCCAATTTTTCCCGCTAAATCTTTTTGAGTATATCCCTTTGTTAATCTAAGATTTCTTACTTTTTGTGCTATCTGGTATCTTGTGGAAATATTTGTCATAAATACTATATAGGTTAATACTACCAAATAAAGATATACAAAATGTTTGCATTTTAGTTGAATATTTCTTCACAATTGTGTATAATTATTAATGCTTTCTAGGTTAATTCGTCATGGCTTTTTCTAAATTTCTTGATGCGCGTAATGATTATGCCTTCAAAAGAATATTCGGTACTGAGAAGAATAAAGATATCCTCATTCATTTCCTAAACGATATTTTGGGCTTCACTGGCTTAGCTGCTATTCACGATGTTGAATTCTTAGCTACCATTTTGGACCCTGAAATTGCCGCTAAAAAGCAGAGTATTGTCGATGTTCTTTGTAAAGACTCTCAAGGTTC
>DWCF01002316.1:0-24631 GCA_018230265.1 Delias oraia | reverse complement strand
GTTACTTAAATTTTACATTTTCTTTAAAAAACTTGTTTGATTCCATTTCCAACAGCTCCATTGATCATCTTTCCATCGCGTGGCTGGACGTCCCACTTTGCGATTTCCGGTACGCGGTCGCCACTCGAGAACCTTTCTTCCCCATCTGTTGTCGGTTCGTCGAGCGATATGGCCAGCCCATTGCCACTACCATCCATATTTATAATTAAAGAAAATAGCGTAACTTTTATGTAAAACTATAATAAATACTTCTGTTTTTCCACTTGCTTATAGAAAACGTATCTTTTATAAAAGCTTATCTGCCTCCTAATTCCTAAACTAGTTCGAATGACTAAATCAAACGAACCCGCGCGAACGAAAATACTATAAATAATACTAAAAAAACGAACATACTATTTTATACAACGATAATTGCAATCAATATAACACATTACTATAGGCTGCGGTCTGTGCAGTATGAGGGTAACTGCAACCACAGAGCAGTATAGCTGTTATTGCTCCACCAATCGTGATCACCATTTACCACAATTCAGTTATATTTTAGCCTTATTGTATTCAACGTATGGAGGACGTTTTGTCAATAAGTGATTCTAGTCGATAAATGTTGCATTTAATGATGCACGATTAATATATTGACCTGCCATACACTATATAAATCCAATAAGACATGTTTATGCTTTATTAGAATTATGTATGTAGGTACAAACCGCCGAACTTGTAACATACATATATTCTATTAAACGCCATAAAACTAAAAATTGTATTTTAAAACTTTGAAATTCTTTTATAATTTTACTTGAATTGAAAACTTCAATTTGACTTAACTAAGATAGCAGTTTGTATCTTGTCGAGTCTATATTTGATTACAATTTTTTACTAAAATATGCCATAAAATCCGAACAATGATAAAGTGATGGTAAAAAGCTGAAAACAGCGGAGCTTTTGTCTCCAACAAACAATTAATCTATTCATAAATTTCCGTGATAAAAGATTAGGCCACCGGGTAGCAGGATGTGTATAATCTTGTTTACTGAACATTGAGTAACATGTGAACATTTTCCTATTAAGGTTCTATTGCTGTGATAAAAGCATCATAGAGACGCTTATCAGCAAGGAATTTCTATCATATTAAAAGTTACTCAAACAAGAGTTATGCCACGCCTTGTACTAAACTATATAGATCGCTTGGAACTCATAATCTCACACTTTTCACTGATTTAATATTCAAAATATAACATTATATTCGCACAAGAATACACAACGTATGAAATTATACAATTTATGACTAATATTAAACCGTGATAGACAATTTTTACAAATTATACATAGACCACCATGAATTTTTATTTAACTTTTCATTAATAAGTTTTAGTGATATAGCGGACAACGGAGCAGGTGGGTCTTCTATATGGTAAGAGAACACAGCCGCCTATAGACAACCGCGCCACTTTCCGCGGTTTGGTTGTGTTGCCGGCTTTTTACATCTCTTAACGCTATAATTACAAGGATACCCTCACTGACTCAACGAAACACAGTAGGTACAAGTACCGTTTCACGAGTATTCTGTGAACCCATGGCACCAGCCTATGCTCCGGCATGGCTCTCCCGTGGGGAGAAGAGTTTTACATGTTGTGTTTTTAGTAGTATTCACTTTGCAACTAAGAAAACACGTAAATCGATTAGTAAAACGAAATGAAGGTAATATCTACTGGAATGTAAGACGAAAACCTCGTTTCAATAAAGTTTGCTGCCTATTTGAGAGAATCACATTCTATGGTGTTTACACCTGATACCACAATTTCTAGAACAGCATAACACGGAACATAATGCACTTGTATGCGTAGAAACAAACTACTCAACAATAGAGACATCGGATTCTAGTGAGGAATTTTAATGGGAAATATGAACTATACCGATAATACATTCGTCGCTCTGTATGTACCAATTAAATAATGATTTCAGTCTTATTCGTTTTTATATTTTTTTATGAATATTATTTTATAATATAGCGGACAACGGAGCAGGTGGATTTCCTATATGGTAATGAAACACCCCCGCCCACGGACAACCGCGCCACATTCGTGCATTGGTTGTGTTGTTGGCTTTTTACGCCACTTAAGCGGCATTTTTAAGGGCCGATATCCTCGCTCACTCAGTGAAACACAGTACAAGTACTGTTTCACGTTGAGTATTCTGAGAGGCCGTGGTATCACTTCGGACGAGGCCAAATAAATTATAAATAAAATTACAATTTATAATTTTGCGGACCAGCATTCGAACCCGATACCTTTCGCTTCATGAAAAATAATATGGAATGCGTCATATAAAAACAAAGCCAAGGGTTGCCGAATTTCTTCTCTTCATTTATTTAATTAATCAAATTCTTATGATTGGGGTCTGTCCGAATGTTGAAATATTCTGAATACTTAACAAGAGGGATATCGATGTCCGTATTAAAGTAAAAAAACATTAAAAAGAACATTCGTTTATTAAGAAAAAAAATTTATTGACCGCTTCGCGAAAAATTCTACCCTAGCGGCGAATATGTGCCGCGATTTCTCTTTTCGTTGGTAGGTATCGCTGAAACACGAGAACTTTTTATCTAAAATATTTATGGTTTAAACATAAATTTAAAAAATAATTACTTATAATGTTATCAAATATTAATTGGTGCGTTCATACATTTATTTATTATTGTTATTATTTAATTTAAAAATTAAAATATTGTAAAAAACGTGTTAACTTGTTCTACAGATTATACACATACCTATTTAGAATACATATAGGCGCTACGAAGTTCACCGGGTTCTAGTAATCTAATAAAAATAATAATTGTAACTTGTATTGAATTTATACATTATTCTTAATTTTTAGTCTACATTAAATGGAGGTTTGTGTGACCTCTATGGCATATTATATCTCTATATATATATATCTCTCTATTTTTCATAACATTTTAAGTTTATAATCTAAGTAAAAATAAAATTTTACTATCTAAAATTTGAATCCGTTAAAAACGATGTGTGACTTTTTTAACATGTTTAAATTATTTATAATAAGGGTAAATATTACAAGTCACTTTGGTACAATCTTGCTTATAATTGTGATAAATAATTATTAGGGAGGTACCCCAATTGTGTGCGTATTTTTTAATAGTCAAGCGGAATTAAAAGAAAGAAAGAATTCAATTAAAGGCCAACAAACATTCGCGGTCATGCTGGGGCTAGTGTGTCAATGGGCGGGTGACTACTTATCCTACATATATGAATCTCTTGCTCATGGGCTCCAGATGTTAAATAAAATTTGTACCTATCTGCATCATATCAATAATTTTGTATGTGTAAATTTTGGACAAATATTATTATTTAGAAGTAGACAAGCACATATAAGTAGAGAAATTCAAATACTATCATAAATCAAATACTAGCATATTCTAAGGCTCTAATTGTGTCGTCCGAAGTGATACCACGGGCTCACAGAATACTCAGCGTGAAATAGTAGTTGTAAATGAAATGGGACCTCTGCAGTCTTGGCTGACTGAGTGAGGATATCGGAGGCTCCTAAAAAAATGCTGCTTAAGTTGCGTAAAAAGCCGACAACACAACCAATGCCCGGACTATAGCGCGGTTGTCCATATAACATATATATATATAAGAGACCCACTTGCTCCGTTGTCCGCAATACGATAAAAAAAATTCGAATAAGAATATTTTACTCAACTAATCTATGCATGTCTTGAACTTTTTACATTATCCCAATTTCGAATCGAAACATCGTTACGAGAATGGGAGAAGTTGAATACAAAAGTGCCAAATCATATCGCTGTTACATCTCAAATGGTTTTTTATTTCAATTTTGGAGGGTGTGTTAAACGCTACATACTCTATTATTCGAGCCTCTGACGGAGCACTTTTGACATTTGTTATTAAACCTAATAATGTACATAACGTATTCATATCTACAATCTGAATGGATATGCCAATTTCATTATTTCGCAGCAAGATTAATATTTCAACGCTATTATGGCGTGTTATGACCGTGATTTGAGATTCGTTGCTTGTGTTGTTACGCTTCCGAGTGGGTGTTGTTTATAAACAGATTTTTTTTATAAATAGCTATTAATTAAATGTTAATTTCAGTTACTTTGAATGGGTTCTTTTGTTTAGTTGAGTACATATATTTGATATATTTCAATAATAGATATTTTATTAAAATTAAAATTAAAAATTTATATTCAATTATAACTGCATCTAGAATAAGTAGAAAAATTAATCACGCGTTATAAATTCAATAAATAGAAGTGTTCTGTTCAATTCCAGCGGTAAAAAATCTATTTTGTGTTTGCTACTAACGTAAAAACAATAAAACAAAACGAAGTGATACCATGGGCTCACAGAATACTCGGCGTAAAATGGAGGTTTTGTTAGCATCATAGTTTAGTGGTTTTAAAAGTGTACCATGAAGTGAGAGTTATCAGGTATGAATCCCGATCAGAACAATTATAATTTAATTTATAAATTACAGTCTCTGGAAGGGCTTGACAGTGTCCGGGCGAGTGTCTTAATAATGTCGCACCCGAGGGAGAGCCAAAAGCCGCTTAAGCGGCTTAAGAAGCCGGCAACACAACCAATGCGTGGGCTGTAACGCGTTTGTCCATGGGCGGCGGTGTCCTCTTACCATATAAAAAACCCGCTCCATGGTCCGCTATACTATATATAAAAAAATAGTTAATTCTCGTAAACTTAAACGTCGCAATTATAACATCATGTCAATCCTATCGAATGTAATTAATTACTTTGGAAGCATTTGATTGTATTTCTATTTGACGATTACTCCCATACAAGAGCCACTTAAGTGCGCACATCACCGCTAGGGGAGCTGTCATCTTTTTACCCACAAATATGTGCCACAGACAGTATTGAATAGCACTATCAAACCCATCGTTCATTCACAGCTGTCCACAATTAGTTATTTCTTTTCTGTCATGACTTAAGGCCATTCGTTCGACAAATACGATATGACTTCCTAGAAACGTTAAACGTCACTCTCTATTTACTTCAAAATGTTACATTTGCATAATGGCTTTTTTTCCGCCATCACTATTACGTTAATTCCGATTTGTTTGTGCGGGGGTCGCACGCACAACAAACATAAAGACAATCTGTACGTAGGCCATTTATGTTAATATGAATCCACGTTATTATTAAAATTGTAGGAAAGGTGTGGCCTTGTGACATTAGGCATTATTCCCTGGGTGGAGTTTTATTAAACCTAGTCGCAATTTACTAAAAATTAAAGATTTTAAAAGTATTTACTCTGAAATTAATAGTTAAATGCGTGTAAATGGCCATAACTCACGGCAGGCCAAACATATATTTTTATTCAGTTAATAATAAAACTATTTTTTTTTTGTAATATTATTAAACAATCATAATATATATCAAGTAGAACATTAAAGCGTCCAAATACAAATGCATTACCTAAACATTATAAAAAACAGTAGAGAAGTTGAAATCCGAAGTGTTAAAAACTTAATTGCTAATGACAAAATCTTGATGAACATTAAAAAAACACTGCGTAACAACAAACAAACATGAAGCTGTATTTCTCTCATAGAGATTCGTTATAAACGAAATTAAAGTCGCGCGATTCTCGATTCGTGCTTAATCAAAGCATAGTCTATTAAGAGTCCGATAGAATTTCTCATTTCATTCGTCTTAAGTCATCAGAAATAAAGTGCCGTGGTGTTATTAAAGTGTCTTAATAATTACGGGGCACATCAATCAGGGGTTATGCAGAACGTTTTGTGCGAGTCAGCACTCGGCCCACTACGCAACCCTTTTGCTATCTATAATGATATTTCAAATGATTAAAAACACGAATGAGCTTAATTAAAAAATATTTAACGGAATTTCTGTTGTTGATCGTGTATATATTAACTATGAACATTTGCGAACATCGACAATCGATTTAAAGGCGTTCATATTGTTAAATGGCGTTTTCAAATACAACAGTATCTCCGAAAAAGAAAGAAACCAGGTGTTATAGTTTTTACATTAGTACCAGGCTCACCAAGAAAATTGTGCTTTCCAAAAAGATTTTCTTACCGCTATAATCAAACTCAAAACTCAAAACTCCAAAGTATTTATTCAAATAGGCCCCATAAGGGGAACTTTTGAAGTCAATTTACAATAGTAAAGCTACCATTGGTTCGACAGATACACCTCTACGAAAAGAACCAACAAGAAACTCATAGGGTTTAATTTTTTTTATCGTCAAATTTACAATATTTGGTTCATTTATGTTCGCTAGTTTAAAAGGTGTCAGTTGGTGCCTGTGCAGAAGTTTCCATGCGTCTTTGTCTTTTATGTATTTATTTATTTTATAATAACCTATCATAATTAATGTTTTTTTACAAGATTCTTGAATTTACTTTTTGTAAGCTCAGTTATCTATTTAAGAGTGTTTTGCTTGTTTTTGATAATCTAAAACTAGTTAGCGCTATTTTATCCTTATTCCTAGTATTAAAATTATGGTGGTCGGTATTTAATTTGAATTCATGAAGATTCTTGCGCATATACACTTGATACATTATGTTTTCGTAAATGTATAGATAGGCATGGTAAGGTTAATCGAATATAGCAATTCTAGATATAAAAAATCCAGGCACGATATTTTTTTCTACATAATTTGTTATTTAAACAAGTTATCCTATTTATTAGGACAAAAGCAAATGCTAAGTATTTATTTCAAAATATTAACGAACGCCATCATAAATTTTACAGATTTATATAGACAGTCAGAGACCATGATCGTTCGAATAGGCGGAACAAAATTAAATTTCCCTTAAATCGAATAAAAAGAATCCTGAATGATTGTAAGATGACCAGCGCATTTCGCCTAGAACGCGACGAATGACCCCAATTAAAAGAACAATGAGTGCTATCAATAGCCGAAAACTTAATTTTCGTTGGAAACGTGTCCAACGGTCTATAACACTCCAACTTTATATATAAAGAGAGAGTTAGTAAAGTTTAATTCGTATTTTTAGGTATATAGTTATGTAGGTATATATAGTTGATCTATACAGACTGTATTTCGACTGTAAATGATCTATTGCATAGTAATACTGCTAAGAAACAATTTAAAAACGAAAGTATTGTCATATAGCATCAAGTTAAAAGAATATAAAGGTATAGTTTAAGTAGGTACCTCCCTGCTATAATACTTTGAATTTTAGTGTTGAGATTTTGATTGTTGCAAGCAATCTTTTTTAATTTGTATCAGTAATATGTTTGAATCCATTGAGAACAAAACCATTTCAGAGAATCACTTAAAAATAACAAAAAACGTGAACTGTAACAATGGCTAGCTGAAGACGAGCGCATGACCTTTAGCTAAATGGCTCATAGTAATTGTTTAAAAATAGTCCGATCAGCTGTTTCATAACGACTAAAATAATAATTAGCAATTCGGCCCTGACAGATATTGTGATCGGCATCGCGCACGCGTCAATGGTTGATGGACATCTTCACTCGTCATCACTACATTATATTGTCATGACTAAACCAATCCGCCATTGAAACGAGTAACACTGACTTTATCCCCACGGCGCAAGGTCAGAATTGAAAAAGCATGCGCCGACGTCAGTACTCTATCTTTGAGAGTGGACTAATTAAGTTTTTTTAATCTTTAACTCTCTTGTTGATTGGCAGATGGCGCTAGCGGCGATTTAAAATGAATACGTCACTTAAAATAAATGGGCCAAGTTTTCTGTAACATTCCAAATAGATATTTGAATTTTAATATATTAATGCATGTATGTATGCATGTGAATAGCTTAGAAAACGCGCGGGTAAAACTAATTTGAGTCGTAGAGCGAAGTGTTGCGGCGTCACGATCTAGATTGATATGCGAAGCCACGTATTCACGTTTCGACTTGGTGTCGCCCGCTCGATTTTTTTCCCAATCTGAAACGTACACAAACGTTCGTCATAATCTATTTGCACTTGCAAATTTAATCACAGAATACGGCTGGCGAACACGATCGCACGAGCAGGAGTCATAAAGAATCCATCAACATCAGCGCAACGCCGATCGCGAAATCCGCCATCAATCATAAAACATCAGAAAGGATTAAAATCTACGTTGCACCTTCCGAAGCTCGAGTACCCTTGTTTTTCTCTAACCCGTAAATACTGAGGGGCGTAAGTATAGCCCGGGGGCGGTAAATATTATAGAGGGGGGACAGGGTGTACCCCCGCCCCTGTAGGGGGGCACTATCCCTTATCGCGAGCGTTACCCTCGACGGCGCGGTCGCTAGACCGCCAAAATGTGGGACAAATCGATTCTTGTGCCCCATTTTTGTACATCTGGACCACTATTGATTTTACACTCATAACAAACTATCGATTGCTTTTCAGAACTATCGTAAACAGAGCAAAAACGTGGTGTTTTTTTGTTAGACTCCAAAAACATACATAGTTTGGCGCTTACGTACTTTTAGTTTTGTTAGTAAGATATGCAATTCTTTTTCTTATAGAAACGGTGGTGATCGAGCAGGAGCTTCACCTAGGGTAAGCGGTCCTCCACCCATGGACAGCACTTGCAGAGCCACGTAAGCGTTGCCGGCTTTTAAGGAATATGTAATTACTTAGTTGCAGAGTTTTAAAACTAAATACCTACTTCTAAGTATTACTCTCTTTTTAGCTGGCAGTAGTTGGAAAATTAAGCTCTAAGTTTTAGGATATAAAGGAACTTTAAAAGTCAATGAACACAAGTAAAGAATCATATTAAGGTAATTTATGGTAATGAAATAAAAACTGAAAGTGCAAATATTGTATGAATAAGAGTATAATTAATGATAATACACACCGGGGGTCTGCGCGGTAGTAAAATAGAAACAAAGTTATTCCACGTGAGGCGACTATAATTATTTTAAATGTGTCTCTTGTAGTTATAAAAATAAATTTATATCGATCGTAAATTTTCTAGATTAAACGGAAATTCCGAGCTGATCTCTTCGCTCTTTAACTTTGTAAGCCTTGATTTTATTTAACTTTTTTTATTACAGTACAATACATTATTGATATTTAAATTTAACACATTAGGTGCACAACGACAGATAATAAATTATTAAAGGATAACGGATGAAAATTTGTTAGACACTATTATCTATTGATATCTTGTACCTAAAAAAGAATTCAAATATTTGAAATGAATTTTCTTACCTTTGGAATGAGGCAACACAGGTGGGCTCTTGTTCTAAAGAAATATCCTGGTAAACCCCGGCTAAAATTATATTCAGCTTCGCGACATAAGTCTAACTAGGTAGGTATATTTTACAAAGCGTGCTATATATTATTTTGTTTTCTAATTATGTGCCACAATGTAACACTGTTGGTATAGCAATAAAAGCGGTGTAACAGACACAATATTGTGGCTATAAAGAGCAATTTACTATCTTCAACTGGCAGATTTGATATTCACTTTTTATCGATTCTCTTTTAAATTGTTGCGAATGTTTTATTATGTTTTATTATAGATCGTATATCAGACTTTAACGAGGTTTTAGTTGTGTATGTCTTTTTTAGTCTGTGCTCCTTGCTATAATTTAGATCCTGTCATAAAACTAAAACGGTATAAGTACTAAACTCTAGTATAATCATAATAAATAAAAACACAGTAAATATAGTTGAGATTATCCAACATTTTAATATTTCACGCATGTAGAGCAAATTGTTTAATGTTCTCTCAAATTATTATTTACAACTTACTTTTACTATAATTGCTGTAATTCGTATTGCTGAATCTGTGTGAATAGTATAATGTAGGATAAAAGATTATCCAACGTGATGAAACCTGTCGTCTTCCAGCCAATTAGTTAAGAAAGGTAACGTAATTAAATAACTGTATGGCATTAATGATTTTTACGGTCAAAAGATAAGATTATTCTCACAAAGGTGAGCGGAGCGCATCGGGCAAAAACGTCATTCACTGCATTTCCTCTACTATTGTTTTGATATGCATCTCTCAGCGGTAATAACTGTGTGTCTTGAAATAAAACAACATTAGCATTACTTCCATTAATTACGCTCCAACAGAACATGTTGCTTACTAACTATTCAATTTAAAAGCTATTTAAAATGATTACAAATTATAATTTCGACATTTGTCCGAATAACCTAAAATTTAGGGAGATACTAATATGTAACATACTCTTAGAAGCGAAACGCTTTTTGAATAACAACGACTCATATCTAACAATACAAGATATCACTTATATTTTCTTCATTTAGCTAATTTATAACAAACCTTTTAGTATGTTGAGAATCTTTCATTTGTAATGGGCAAATTTTCATAAAACTTATGCCTTATTTCTAATCATTGCCTTCTTTGAAACAATGTCTTATGTATTCGGTCACTCTCTAGCTTACTTCCATTTTAGTAAAGTTACAAGTAAAGGGCTAAACGAGCAATCTAAAATACCTGCTTATAACTTTTAAGTGAATGTAAAAATCCCTAAGCGCTAATTACGCAATCTTGATGTAAATTCAGGACAACCTTGGCTTCTCTATGAACATCTGCGAAATATGAAAAGATTGTAAATAGATATCTCTAATTATAGAGAGATTTCGCTACACAGAGTACAGATGCTCAGATCTGAACAATCAATTGTGAAGTTTGTGCAACCGTTCATTTCATGATAAACAGCAATGACTTCTTCCTCTTACCTATAATTAAACATGATTAGAGATCAACACATGCAGTAATTAAGACGCCACTGAGTTACACGCTCTTAACTATTCAATATCTGGCACGGAATATAATTAAATCAATTCTTTTTATTTAGATAATCTTTTCACATACTTCAATATATGTGTAAGGTAATGTACATCTGCTTTCTTTTCTAATTTCTAAACTGTCACATCCTTTGATACCTAACTAAGAAATATTTTAAAAATGCTTTCATATTCAACAATTTGATGAAATGTATTATGGTGTCGTGAATCTTGTTTCTTCTACCGACAATACCATCAAACTGATTGTTGAACACATTTCGCCTCGTGCATCACCAGCGCTTCAAATCCATTCAAATCTAACCATGAATGAAACGAATGGAAAAGAGACGGAGACACGTTTCAGAGTGGTGAGCGAGCGGGATGGTGTTTCAATAGTACGCGAAACGGAAATAGAGAGTTCGTGATAATTCTGTCTAGCCGGAGGGATTCCCTCGTGTCATTTGTGTGCGTTTTTCGAATTGTCCGGGTTCGAGTGTGCGTTCCGACTGTTATTTTCCCGAGTTTCCGGCGGGGTGCCTTGATTCTTTCCTGAGACCGTGTTTCCCCAGCAACTTGTTGATCAATCGTAATAAATTGCCTCCATGATATTCCCATTGTGGAACAGTTTGTCGCTTTACTGCTTTCGAGGAAATTGCGTTTCCTTAAGCCACTTCAGTTTATTTGTCGCGAAATTAACTTTTATTTGTCGTGTGCCGTGATCTGTGGCTCTACTCCCTTTAACTTAATTATAGCCCGCCTAATATTACTCATGTGAGATTGACCTTGTAGTTAACCATTTGAGGCTTCTGGTTTCGGTCATTGGAATAATATTTAAATATCTATGCATTGGTTCTCTACGCAAACTCTTTTGTGTGGATTTTTTCAGTTTTCATAGTGGGTAGGCAATAAAAATAAAATAATGCGTAAAACACAGGTTAGAAATATGTGAACTAATAATATAATACCATTTCGTTTACTGTTTTAGTGTAAATCATTATTCATACATTAATAAATATAATTACCTTATAAATATAATAATAGATAATAAACGTTAATAATAATATAACCTTACATTAAGGAAGTCCAACATGGCTTCCTAACCCTGAACAAGTATCGCTGAAGACGTTCTGTATAATTTAGTATTGAGCATGTGCCTGAGACAGTGTCTTGGTTTAATATTTCAATGAGGACCAAGTCTTGGAGCTCAGCCAGTCTGAGTCTCTATCATCATTCATAACAGTTACAAACACATGCCACACGCTTTGGTCATTCTGTTTTCAATATAATCCTAATACAAACAATTATAGTATGTTATTATAGACAAGTCTGAAATTAAATGTAATATAATATCATTTCAAAATTTGCCGTTTTTCTGTAATATTAAACAATAAATCATATAAAGGCATTGTTTTAACTTTCAGCAATCAAAGTTTTGATTCAATATTTTTTTTGAGTGACATGAAAACATACGCATTTGAAAATTAAAACAACCACTTCACAGGATCAAAGTCTTAAACAAACTTGTTAAGAAACTAACCCTTTTTGTGTATCCAGAATCCGACAGAGCAACAAAAAATGGTCCCAAAGTTCCGTCACACCTACAGAGCTACCGGCTACCGCTCTACAAAGGTAATGAGCCAGTTATTTCAGTTCTTTGTTTATTTACAAAATATCACTCCGTTTGAAGGCGGACCATCAAATGAGTCGTTAAACTGAAAATTCCATAAAAAGTCGTGTTGATGACCTCCGTAATTGTACTAGCAGAGACAATGGACGGAACGTTTCCAATCCTAATAACGAATCGAATGACAAAATTAGGATGTATGGCATTAGGTTTTAATTGATTGAGTTACTGATTGAGACGTTTTTATTGTTGTACTTGGTATTTACCATATTATAATAAACTATTTGTCTTACGTTTGTCTGAAATTAATAAAAACAGTTAAAAACAACTACCATAACATAAACTTTAAACACTACTATTTTTCTGATGCGCGTATAACGCAGGAAACTAATTAATATTAGAACTAAATTTATAATATGTATGTAATATTACGCTTTGTTGGGAACAAACTCGTCGATTCATTCATTGCTGTCAGCATTGGGTGGCTCTGACTTGTACCTTTCCAAACGCAACCTGAATCTGGTCTGGAGACATCCAGCTTTAATATACTTAGACATAGATAATATTATAATGTGATATAGACTACAAAAGGGTTATAAGTCAGAGAGTTGGGGTTCCGTTGAGCAAATGAAACCCGACACGATCTCGTTTATCTGCCGTCGAGCAATTATTGAAGCGTGAAAAGGAACGTCCACTATTGTACGTGTTTTGTAATGCGGGCGATGCGTTCTTTAAAATATCGCGTTTCCTAGCAGAGACCCATATGCCGCGTCAAATAGTACAGTTTGTTATCGAAATATCATTATCTAATATGTATATTCAAATGATTTTCAAATGAGCATATCCCTTAAATTTTTAGTTGCCTAACTATGGATATTCAAAAAAATTTATGTTTCCTTTTTTCCTTTGTACCTACTTGTGGTGTAAATACTTAATAAATTTTACCAACAATTTTAACACGAATAATAGAATAAATAACGTGATATACATAATTGTAGCTACCAAAAATTATAATTTGCCTAAACATGAAGGCATTACACATTCATTTCAATTAAATATTAGTATTTAACTAAGATTGCGTAAAGTTAATAAGATAAGATTATCTAAATGTAATTTCAAAATAAAACTACTAACATCTAAGACGGTTATTATATCGATATGTTTTATTCACTGAATAATTTAATCTTTTATAAATAAAGTCGTACAAAGTCCACACACGAAGCTTTCGTAATAAAAAACCATTCGTAATCTGTAATTTGTCGACGGAATCACTGAAATCGTAATAGTGGAAACATGTCAATACAATTTATCGTGATACGTTGCACAACGTTTATGAACGGCCATTTTGAGTTCATAATGAAATTTGAGTCACTCATTGCAAAAAGAAACTTATAATTTTGAAATTAAAATAACTTTTATACATGTAATCCTTTAGTAGTATCAAACAATTCCGATTTTACTATCTAAGGTCATGATTTAATAAATATAAAATACAGTAACTGATAATTTGTGTATTACTTATTAGATAATAATATAATAATCATAAGTGTATTATACTATTGTAGTCTTAATAATTAAAAAATATCAACTGAGTGTATAGATAATAAATATTTCCTTCTTAAGCGTAAAACGATAAGTAAGTATGTTTCTTAAATCTTTAATAGATTATCGAGTGGGTATGTATAATTTTTAAAATTTAGACAAATTGGAAAATATGATAAACTGTATATTAATTAATCAAAGACACGGCTCGTCAAATAAGAAAAAGATGCGCGAACGCAGCCGTGCGGAAATATTAGATTATTATTGATGACCTTAAATCAACATCGGTTGGAAAACTTTTCATTTCATTTATTTAGTCCCCACAGTACCGGAAATATCTAATTAAACTATTTTTTATTTGTGCGTGTTTAAATTTTTTTTTATTTGATTTTTTCTATTGTATATAAACCTACTTAAGTAGGTACCCTACTTTATAAATAAGAATATTTAACATTTAAAAACAACATTACAAATATAATTTAATTAAATATATAATCATAAAGTTTCTACCAAATATATCAATAAAGTAAAAAATAAATAAATATATTTATTCTTACATACTAAGTAGATACCTATAGTAAAATGTTATCATAGTATACCTAATTTAGGAAAATAATCACTTAGATTTAAGTCGGTTATCAATATTTTAACTGCCTATTCTACAGCAATAATTGTATATTATAATTCATAATATTGAGTTAATAGAAATATATAAATATAGCTACTGTTAATCACTTGGTTGTTCCCACAACATAAACGACTTCATATATAATAAAATCAAAGTCACATCCGCGCATCGCTGTGTCCCAAACAGTCCCTTTGTTCATTAAACAAACATAAAATATTACAAAAACAAAATTCCAAATAAAAAACAAACTTTATACCTCCCAAAAGGCCAGTTTCCACGCACATTACATTTTTAAAAACGCATTCAGGGAAAGAGATATAGGCCTAGCCGGGCGCGTGTCCCGTCGAACAGCGCAAGATTGTGTAATCTAACTTTGGCGTTTGTAAAAATTACTATTTAAAAATGTATAAGCCGACCACTAATTAACAGAGGTTTTAACCCTTCCGTCGCCGGAATACTTTAATATTTAGCCCAGTGGAAATATTTGGCGCGTATTAAAATGTGAAAAATTAATGCATCACGACCCTTTCCGGCGAGATGCTATGCCGTAAACCTCTAGTTTCACAACTTGTTTTTAATCTTGTGGTGTGAATCTAATTAAAACTTTGTTATTGAATTTTTACATTAAATTTTTTAATGTTTATAATTATTTATTATGTACGAGATTATCTCTTAAAGGTAAATAAAACTTCACATTAGTGTTAGTAAAAAAATCGTAGATTAAAAAAAAATGAAAGATTACACAAAATACCTAAAAACAATTAAAAAGGGGGAAGTGAGTCCAATCTTTTTCTAACTAAGATAAAACGTACGCGTTTAATTTTACTAAAGATTTTTTTAACAATGATTCTAGATTATTAATAGAAAGATTTTAAAACAAAAAAACAGCACAAAGTAACTATTTATCTATGCAGCAAATAAAATGTACTAAAACATAAGAACATCAAAGATATTCAATACGATAACTAATCATTTGAATTTAGGCACATAAAATAGGTAGGTATAACTACAGAATACGGTAAATAAGAGGCAAGTGTTTTACAAGAACGTACCTTGCTGTGGTGCAGTCTCGGTAAAGCACGTCGAAGTCCTTGCAGGAGAGCAGCTTGCAGCGGTTGACGCCTGGCTGGATGGCGCCCAGGCCGCGCAAGATGCGCACTTGCTCCACATTGCACACCAGCGGCACTATGTCCAGTCTCTTCAGCTTCGTGTAAACCGTGTGTAACCCGCCCACCAAGTGTTTTAAGAACAGTTCGAACGCCTGCGGCAAGCACAACATCGTATCGCCCTGGATTATGAACGCGGCAACCTTCTGACCACGGTAGTCTACCAGCTTGCATTCGTTAGCTGACGGGTCGGACGTGGATATAGGCGGAGGGCTGCCGTAGCGCGGAGGGCCATGGTGGTGCGCCGCCGCCATCAACTCAAGCGGCGAGTGGTGCATCATTTGCAACGAGCCCAAGAGGCCCAGACCGGGCGGCGGGAGCGGCATTCTGTGCTGCAGCAGTTGTGGCGGGCTGACCGCGCGCGCTGGAGAAACAGCCTTCACTCTTGGCGAGCCTCCTGACGAACCGCTAACCTCACTCGCGGTCGACGCTGAGTCCACGGCGGACTCCATGCTCAGACACGTCTACACGCGCATCACACACCCGTCGTGCGCGGTGTTTCGCGCAACAATAAATAAAAAGTCCGAGCGAAACGAGGGCGCGGCCGCGTGCGCGCGCCCGCCCAGGTTCTCGCGCGCCATTGGCCGCCGACCCGACTCGCCCAAGCGCCATTGGCCACCGCAACCGCGACGCTGTCTCCGCCCTTTTTTCCGTTGTGTTGCGAGCGCGCGAAGAAATGTTCCTGTTTCTTTTGGGTGGCGAGTGGAGCGGTCGCGCCGGGGGTGTATTGATAAGAATGTCACCGGCAATCAATATGAGCCTGGGTGCCGCGGAAGCGCGAATGAGCACTTGAAACATATTTCTTGATTCATACTTCCATCAGCTTTATCTCTATTCCATTTTATACAATTTCAACAGGATAGTTCATGTCAAGTTATTCTGACAAATGAAATTTTTTGTATTATTTAAGTATGACAAAATGAGGTTATGACATAGCGATTGTTTGAATGGAGTAGGGCTTCAGAGCAGGGGGAACGTAGTTACACGTTTGATAGCAGTAGGTAGGTAGTAGGTAGTGTTGGCAGCGATCGGTATCGGTCGCGAATGGAGGTCACGGCCACTGGAGGTTATCAAACTTTTGACGGATACAGCCTCCGATGGCGAACTTAAAAATTTATTAATAACCTTACTTTGCGAGACTTAGTTCGACTTATCTATAGGTATGTATTCTGTTAAGTATTGATTATGAAAACAAACATATGATTCAGTTAGACTTCTATTTAGTCTATTTTCTATTAAAAATACTTATTAAGCAGGCTGTTAACGTTACATAAGTTTTACAACCCTATATGATGTACCTCGCTTAAGATTTCATTATACAATAAACATTCTTAAATAAACCACATAAGTAGGTATCTGCAATCAAACCCCACACTTATGTCATAGTAATGTTACCACTCATTTAAAACAAATAAAGGGTGGTGAGTATGAAACAATGACAACCTCCAAGCTCTATAGGTACCTACTACGAAGTACGTAGCAGCCACTTACATATTCTAAAAACGTCGCAAATAGTGTAAGTCTTTTGTAAAATACCAGGGGAAGTTACGAGAGAACGGGCACTTACAAACTTTTGAGACAATGTTATTGTTACCATTACCAAAATTATTGTTTTGATATTTTCAAAGATTTACAACAGTACAGTTGATGATTTTTTAAATATAATAAGTTTAATACGTACTTATACAAGATATTTAGTTTTATTACCGATGTTTACATAGTTTATAAGGAAAAACATGTCTTATTAAATGTTTTAAACGTGTAACGTCTTTGATTCTCTTCGGTAATTTATGCAAATAAAAGTTGTGAAAATTGTTTACACATTTAAAACTTTTTTAAATGATTTTATCTACAAACATTTTAACTAGAAATATTTCTAATTTCAATTTTTTTAATTAAAATGTGGGAGGTTCACCTAGGATCTTCCACCCATGGACACCTCTAGATTCTGCTACGTCGTGTGTACGTACGTATATTGTGAGCCTTTTAGAGATAGCTAGGTACCTACATTCTTTGTTTGGAAATACCTCTGCAGGCAGCTGATTCTTCCGATTGATGGTACGTGACACAAAAGCCTTAAAATGACAAAATAGAATTTTACAATATTTATTTATTTTATTAAGATAGGATTATATTATTAAGATAGGATTTTTTAAGTCTATTATAATAATTACTCCGCAAAAAATTTCACCTGTAAAAATCTATGAAAATACTACACATCAACTTTTTTGAACCTTTAGATAGACATATGTATCCTAATTTACTTTGCAAAAATGCGTTAAGAAATAACATAAAACAAAATTGGTTACTCATAAGTCATACTAAAATAATCTAGATAGGATGTGTGTTTTTAACAATGATTATGATAAATCATTGTGATATGTCAGTGATGCTTAAAATCTTGAAACTCTTATCTTTATTTACTTAAACATAATTCATTACAGCTTCAGATCAGCAAGAGGCCACCATGATTCAAATTTGTTACAATTAAGGCCAAGTTTTTCTTTTAACATATTTCATATTACACATTTCTTTATGTATTATAAAATAGAAAACTGCACGTCAGATTGATAACCTCCTTTGCGGTTTTTTAAGTTAGATTATATGATTAGCTAAATCTATAATAGCGTATTGTTTTACTTGCCATTTTATATTGCGAATGAAATAATATTATATTAAGTTTTACAACAAAGAAAAACAGTTCAACCTAAGAACACTGAAGCCTTATGAAACGAGGGAAAAAATTATCATCTATATGTGTGAATGCCTTGAAGTAATACAAATACGTTTATATACCTACAGCTAATAAAAAAACGGCTTAGAGGAAGCCTTAGGTGTGTATTTTCAAATAACGATTTACTCAACGTTGCTGTCCTTTCAGAATGAAAGTTTTAAAAGTATTTAGTAATTTTATTAATTACATTTAGGTGTGGGTACTGTTTAGACGACTGTATGTAAGTATATTTTCACAGAATACTCAGCGTGAAACGATACTTGTACTGTGTTTCAGTGAGTGAGTAAGGATATCGGTGGCCCTTAAGAATGCCGCTTAAGTGGCGTAAAATGTCGGCAACACAACCAATTCGCTGACTGTGGCGTGGTTGATCATGTGCGGTGGTATCTTACCATATAGGAGATCCACCTGCTCCGTTTTCACTATAGAATAAAATATATATTATATATTAAAAGCTCATTGACAACCGCGCCACATTCCGCGCATTGGCCGTGTTGCCTACTTTTTACGCCACTTGAGCGGCATTTTTAAGAGCCTTCGACATCCTCACTCACCCTGCGAAACACAGTACAAGTACCGTTTCACGCTGAGTATTTTGTAATTTAAGATTTACAAGATGATTTCCATAGATCCTTTTTGTAAAATCAACAATAAAAAGCTTCAGAAGCTCCCTCCGACATATCTATATGTATATGTATATATATACCTAATATATATTAGGAAACTAAAACCTGAAAAACGCTGTAATAACATTATTACTGCGTAAAAATAATTTTAGTAATTAATTATTAAAAGTATTAAAAATAATTCGTACTAATTCATTGTCTTTTAAAATATATAAAATAAACAAAGGCGTGAAGTATTTAAAAAAAACGCTAGCTGGTGCCAAAGTCAAACGAACTCTATGATTTATAACTCAGTAAATGTTTTCATAGGTATTCTATCTTGTATCACTTGAAGGTACTAGTTTTGTTCTCCTAGTACTAGTATTGTGGCTTTGAATACACATATCATGTGTTCCTAACAATGGCCAAATCTTACTTAATAATTCAGAATTAAGCATAAATTTTCATGACCACCATCCACTTAATACTAATCCACGTCGTATTAAATGAACGGAATATTTTAACGTGTCAGATAATCTTCAGTGCATATTATCAACATACAAACAAATTAACTGTAACTCCTACTGTTATCAGAAAATTTCATAACAATTTGTTAAATCTCCTCTTAATTTATAGTTTCATCTGGCTGATGTATATATTGAAGTAGTATTTTGGTATATATTCTTTTTAAATGCCTTTTGAATCGATCTTATCGTTTTTTTTATTTTGATTCAAATTAAATTACACCAAGACCATCCATTCTTAATCTTAATACAAATTTTATTTTATAATAAACTTTAAAGTGACTATTTGTTACATTATTTAGTTGAAATTTATTAAATTAAATAAAAAAAGTTAATTGTATTAGTAAAAAAATCCAATATATTGATCTGGCAAAGGTAAAACAAAAGTAATTACTTATACTGTTACTTTGTAACTTGAAGTTAACACTAAAAGAAAAACTAAACTTTGACGTCAAAGGAATATTATCCAATCAAATATCTAATTTTTAGTTTAGACAGTTCATTGTATTTAAATACAGTTATAAAAATATAATTATTTAAGTTTTTAAATAGGAAACGACAATTGTCATATTTGCGTGCCAAAAAGCTGCAGGCGTTGAAAAACATGAAAAAAATACACAAATGATAGAGATTTCATAGTCCACAGAAACTATCGGAAATAAATGGTCTTTACGTAGCAATAAATCGGGCTCAACACTGCTGCAACAGACTGCATGTCCTCGTTAAAGTTTATTTTTGTATTAAAGCCGTAACTTTGGGACGCTCTCAATTTAATCCCTCGCATGAAATTTTATTAATATATTACATATATGTGCTTAACACTAATAGGGTTAATTATATGTCACTACTTTTCAAGTCTTGATCTATATATATATATATTTAATTTTTATACAGTTGCTCGAATATTATTAACCTTATAAACTTTGCCACAGTTAGAAATGTTCTTAAGTGTTCTGTACCGTTATTGCATCAATGTCAAAATCATAGTTTAAAGGTTTCGGCTAAGCTACGAAATAATTTTAACATTGTAATATTATAATTCCCATTCGGTATCATAATATGACACCTAGAAGTTTGAACTTTGTAGATTTTCTTCATATAAAGATGTACCCACTAAATGTAGGTATGAGTAACTAATGTTTGTAAGTACATTTAAATAGGGCCTAGTTCTAATACTTTTATACAACTATGTATATGAAATTTATATCGTCTTAAGCATCCCCAATTTATTATATTTCCATATAGTTCAAATTTTATTGAATCCGTTTAATAATTTTACCTAAAAGCGAGAAAACAAAACAGTAGGTATTCTGATTATAATATGAAATGAGATGTCATTTTCTAGGACAAACGTTGATACCTGTACTTCTTTAACCGTTTAAGAATTCCGTCTATGTGTGGTAAAGTGTAAATTTTCAAACCTCAGCAGTCTTTTTCAAACACTCGTATGTGCTGTTTACATGTTGATTCAAGTTGCCGCCTCTTTTGATGTAAAAATCATCCGTCTCTTCCTGCAAGCCTGCTTATTGACACTATCCAAGTGCAATCACAATTAAACATGAAACCTTATTCTGAAATATTCACTTTAAAAAAGATTGCAATTCTTCAATTTACTGACCCATATTCAATATTAATTTATTTTATCGATTTTATTACAATTTGTTCGCATAGATTATCTACGTATTTACTGTACTTTTATAGTAAAATAATATCCCGCAATACCATAGAAAAGTTTAATTTTTACGAAGAACTAAGGACAAGGTAAGGTTTTTGAGCCTAAGCCGTTCTATAATTAACGCGATCACCCTTAAGATCCGATGTGAGCCCACAAAGTGTTAGAGTTGATCTCCCTCAAGCGAACACAACTCCCAGAATAGTCCTCGTGTCACTAGTAAAAAGGGATACTTTATTATTTTTTCCAGTTTTCATCACTTCACGCTCTGTCTGTCTTTTGATTCAATGGCTGTGTAATTTGCTGTTGCCGCATTTGCACTCTTTCTTTGCCAGTTTATTTTGTATTCTCTTGGTGTTAGTCATATTCCCAGGCGCTTTGAAGTCAAAGCTCTTTTGACGGGCTTAGTCGATGCTGACCGCAGCATGGAATGAATGATAGTTCCACCCTGAATAGAATGTTACCCCGTATGCAAAGGAATGTACTCTTCGCTAAAGCAACGCAATTTTCGAAAGCTATTCAATGTCCATAGCATCATCTGCCGTCTGCAGACGCTGACTTCAATGTGTGCTTCACTTGACAAACGACTCTTACTTTTATACATATCAAAACAATTTTACTCTAAGTTTTTAATTATAAATATATATTCAATTTCTTTTGAATTAACTACCAACATAAAAACATAATTTTATAATTAGTATACTCCCTTGTTCTAGAAATATTTTTTTAGTTTATAACTCTAATTGTTTATATTTCAAAGTATCAGTTTTCTGATCTATAAAGTATAACTTACGTCTTATTAAGATGAAATTGGAGCACACTGCGATATTTATAATTTGTTGAGTAATATCTATCTAATATCTTTTTTCTATCACTATTTTGCAAATATAATGTACAACACTGATAGTGAACTGACACATTAAATGGGAATAGGAATGGATGAAAAATTATTCATACGGCACTATTGACATTACACATATTGACAGGGGTGTTGTGTAAGCCCGCGAAAATTTCCTAGGGATGTGTCAAGTGTTAACTCAAAATTATGTACATATTATATCTGTCGAGTATACACATGAAAATTTGCTCTGTGACTTAGGTAAGAAATATATATATTTGTCTTTGTTTAAAATATTGGTTGTTGGTTATAACCTATCTATCTTTGCACTTTGTTTATATGCCCACTTGTTCAATTCTCTGACATTGTTTATGTAAGTATCATACTTACACTGGCAAAATTGTGACCGCTAGTCACAGAAGCCAAAAAATTTGAAAAAGTTAAAGAATATACTGAATTTTAGAGTAGGTTAAGCTGACTTAACAGGCTTGAATAAGAAATCTTGAATCTTATATTATTTATAAAAAAAAACTTTGCTTCAAAAATTTTCTTAACCATACCTACTGTCCCTCTCACACTGACGTTATTTATTGAAAAACGATATAGAACACTAAGAATTGTTTTTTTATTGTATAGTGGACAATGGACCAGGTGGGACTACAATGTGGTAAGGGAACATCTTCGCCTATGGACAACTGCGCTACAGTTCGCGCATTGGTTGTGTTGCTGGCTTTTTACGCCACTTAAGCGGCAATATCCTCACTCACTGAAACACAGTAGAAGTACCGTTTCCAGTACAGATACCATTTAACGGTGAGTATTCTATGAGCCCGTGGTGTCACTTCCAACGAGCCGGCATATGCATCAACATGGCTCTCCCACGGGTGCAAAATTTAAATAAACAAATAAAAAGGTTCTAATTTAATAATTGTTATAATTTATGTTTAAAGTGTCTATGTTCCGAAAAAATATATTTCTCATTTGAAATAACTCAACCCTGTCTGTCTCTTAACCGTGTCGGATGTCAAAGCGTGAGGCATTTTAAATATATCTGGAGCTTATTCGTGGTTATAAATAGGAACGATTTTATCGAACATCCGCAGACCCTATACGCAAATATTACGCGTCATGTATTACTACAATTTAGGCGATACGATTCGTACGGTTTCAATGGATGTTATTTCTACTTGATAAGTAACTGCCTACTGCAGTCGCGCGTAGATTCTAAATAATAAATAGAACGCAATAGTGGCTTGATCTATGGTCAGTTAATCCATAATCTAATTGGGTACTATTGGTTCAGTTTATTTCGCCTACTGAACAGAAAAATATCAAACTTGTAATATAACGAATGAAATACTCAATTATCCCACTAAATACAATAGCTGACCTTATTACAGTGAGTAATATATCAAGTTAATAATAATTACCATTATTATTAATCATAAACTAAACTGATAGTTGGATCTTTTCTTTAAGTGTTTTTTCATTCACCGATGCGCATCATCGAGAGACTAACACAATGTTTAAGATATAGTTAGATTTGGTGCGTATCACTTCAAAAAAACCCAAACCTGCGTAACCTTTATCGTAGCATTCACACTTATATTATAAATGCGCAAGTTTGTGAGTGTGTGTGTTACTTTTTCACGCTCAAACGCCAAAACCATTTTTGATGAATTTGGTATACAGGTAGTATATATCCTAATAGTGTGAAGTTTCGCTTGCTTAGCTTAAATAACTCACTCAAAAAGACGCTTGCTGAAAGTTTTCGAAGTTCATTCGTGTTTTAGAAGAGCGCCTCAATAGATTTGTCTTTGTTTGAGATCTTTTAATTTATGTTGAAAGAAGGATACAGTCTGGTCTTTTAAATTAGCATGTTTAGTTTCTAAATGTCGACATAGTAAATATGGCTTTAGCGAATGATTTTACAGTCTCTGCACAAAGGACACACTGGCAACGGAGAATCAGTGTTTCCAGATCTTGTAAAACCAAACTGAATAAAACTATCATCATATTTCCTTTTTTTGAGAGACGATTTCTTGTTATCAAGTTTTCTTTTTTCTTGGGTCGGAGTACTGGAGAGGTTACACATCATTTTCAGGTGACTATTCTGTATTGCCTGACACCTAGGCAACTTTTCGGCGATTTATCAGCCACTTATACATCGGAAATACAATTGGACTTAATAAGCCGGCTTAATATTTTTTACAAAACAATAATGTTGAATGTGTAAAAATGAAATGTGTAAAAATGAAGCAACTCAACTCATTATAATTATTCGAAGTTTTTTTTAATTTCAATAAACTAAATATCGTTAAATTTTATTGCAATTTATAATAAAGTGTACGATTAAAAGTAGTTTTAAAACATTATCTTACCTTTTTAAAACAAAAGACTCACATGGCTCTCTACAAAGGCAGAACAGGTGGGCAGCCGAAACGGGTGAAGGTGGCGGTCGATGGGCGAACGACGCGAGATGCGGAAGCGCACGGTCGATCATAGTGCCCGTTGCTA
>DWCF01002315.1:0-24633 GCA_018230265.1 Delias oraia | reverse complement strand
TCCTTAGCGTCAGAAATAGGATGAAGATAACACTCCTTAAACTACCAACACCTACTATTACAAACTTATAGGATAAGTCAGATTATAATTCTGGCTCTCTTAACGTTTCCAATTACCAATTTACCGTAATCCAATTTGTTTGGGAGAATTTTAAATTTAATATAGAAACCTTCGGATTACATCGCTTGCGGCTGTACGCAAGAAATATAATACTTTTGTTCAAAGAAATATTAGTATCTATATTCACGAATTAATTTATTTAAAACTTATTTGTTCAACAGAAAAAGAAAGAAAATTAATAAAAACAAAAAAAAATTGAGAGCCTCGTAGCTAAATGGTTTTATACGTCTACCATTAAGTGAGAGGTTTTGAATCCCGATCCGGATATATTATAATTTATTCAAATTCTTGAAGGGCTTGACAGTGGCCGGGTGAGTGTCTTTATATGGTCGCTCCCGTGGGAGAACTATGCTGAAGCATATGTGGACGCAGTGATAGGGCTGGCTCGTCAGAAGTGATACCACGGACTCATAGAATACTCAGCGTGAAACGGTACTTGTACTGTATTTCGCAGAATGAGTGAGGATATCGTGGGCCCTTAAAAGTGCCGCTTAAGTAGCGCAAAAAGCCGCAACACAACCTATGCGTGGATTGTGCCGCGGTAGTTCTTGGGTGGCGATGTATTTGTACCAAATAAAAGATCGACCTGCTCCGTTGTCCGCTATAGAATAGAAAAAATAAATAAATAAAATTAGAAGGGAACGAGAAAGCAACTGATTTCAATAAAACTTTTAAATTGCAATTAAAAATATACGAACGCGTAAAACAATGTGCGGTTTGACAATTGACGTTTTAAAAAGCGACAATTTTCGAATATATGTGAAAAAGTTTTCGCCGATTTTATTCCTTTTCCATTGGAATTGAAAATAACCGAGTTTTTAATGCATTTCACTATAATATATACAGGTGGTTTTTTCTTTCAGTGAAATTAGTATAAACTGACAGATATATAGTATAACATATAAAAGAGCAGGCGGGTTTTCTAGTGGTAAAAGTCCGCTGCCCATAGACAACCAGGCCTCTACCAATGTTTTGGTATTATTTCCCATTTTTTAAGGCGCTTCTATAGTATAATTTCAAGTGACTACGATAAAAGTATAAGTAACATTTCATATTGGTATTCTGTGAACCCGTGCTACCATGAGCCGATCTAATTGGCTTTAAGTAAGACTTTTACATTTGTAAGAGAGTGTTATTATCACTCGGTCACTGTCAAGCCCTTATAAAGAGCGCGAATCGAACCACTTGCCCCTAAGTTCAGAGAAGAGTTCAGAGAACATTTTAAATCTTATACAAATAGAATCTGTTTGTATTAGTTGTAGTTATTTTTCGTGATTTTCTTTGAGTCTCACTTTGAACGGTGAGACTTCAAACATTGTCAGAACTTTCATAAATAATTCAAGATCACTCAATCGATTTGACTTTGAGAAATACAACTTTTATGGTATTTTTGGTTTAGTGGGAAAAATCTAGATTAATCAACTATGAGTTGCCATGGCAACAGAGGCCTTAATATATCCGAGTTGTTTTTTTTATAGAACATCGGAATATCTTTTTGAAAAATACATGTGCTATTCATGTGCACGATTCATTATAGTCTTTTTTTAGAAAAAAAATAAGATAATTTAAATAATTTATTTTTATTGTAATTTTATCTATCTCTTGGTCATTTTGGAGTCGATTTTGACCTAGCTACGGCGCCTAGGTGGCTTCCAACTGGCTGCTCAGACTGCCCATGAACTCGCGACAGCCCAAGCGGAGGTTCGTGTATCGCAAAAGACTTGCATTAGTCGCGACTAAAAATCATATTCACGGCGAGCCTATGGTTCGTCCCAAAAGACCGTGTGAAGCTGTGATGGCTCTATGGCCGGCAGCCCTTCTAAAAAAAGAAGTCGGTTTTATAACAAAATCTACTTCTTGAGAATAATCATACATTATAATAATAATTATTTTTGAGAATTCATACACATCTTTTTTTTTAATTTCCTAATCCTTTCCGCATCTGAACGTTAATGAGAATCTAATGTGTAAACTTTGCGGTTGCTCCTGAAGGCTTTTGCTTAGCTATGCTTTTCAACAACAAGCAACTCGTTTAAGAAATTTGCAGCAGTCAGGAATTCCGTTGATTGATGAACCGATGAACAAATTGAAACTTAAACAGAACAGTATTTCCCAACCTGTAGTCCGCGGATCCCCGGTTGTCCGGGATACATAGATGCTAATAATATCTAAAATAAACACCTAATCTGATTTTTTTCTATTAATTTTATGACGGCATCCGTGAAAACTGTCTTTGAATTCCTACGGGTGCGTGGCTGAAATTAGTTGAAAATGGCAGATATGGAATAAAATGTTCGTATTATGTAAAATACTATTAAGTAGACGACAGGGCAGACAGGTATCAGTTATGGTAGGAGTTCACCGCCGCCCATGGACAATCGCACCACAATAGGCATTTTGGTTGTAATAGTAGCCTTTTACGACATTTGAACGTTATCATTTCACGGATCTCCAATATTAACACACACTCTGTAGTTATATGTAGAAGTGTAATGGAAAATATAATATTCAAAAGTAAAAATAAAATTCTTCTATCATTCTTTCACAAATGCAGACGTTCTTAGTAATATATTTAATCTACCCACGCACATTGGTTTATTTAAAAAGGTATATATATACCTTAAGTATGAATATCAAAATGTCTTATATTTCAATCACACAAATTGAAAAAAGTTCTCATTCGCCAAACTTATAAGGGTACAATTGTTAATATCTTTCATAGAAACATATTCACTTCGAATATTTTCATGATTTCAACACACGTCTACGAAAAAGAAATATTTCGCTAGAAACACTACGTTCAAAGTTCATTATATAAGTTAAAACATATTCCTTTGTCAGCGTTGTAGGAAATTATTTCTATCGCTAAAATAATGGCGTGGTTATAATTGTAAACAAAATTATAGGCGATTTCTTTTAACAATACAAACATGTATCATATAAAACAGCTCTCTTTTTTATAGTATCGCGGACAACGGAACAAGTGGGTCTATATGGTTAGAAGACACCGCTACTCATGGAAAACCGCGCCACAGTCCGCACATTGGTTATGTTGCCGGCTTTTTAGGCTACTTAAGCGGCATTTTTAAGGGTCTCCGATATCCTCATTCACTTTGCAGATCACAATAAAAACACCGTTTCACGCTGAGTATTATGTGAACCCGTGGTATTACAACGGACGATACGCTCCAATTAGTGCGTCCGCATATGCTTCAGCATTGCTATCCCATGGGTGCAACAGTATTAATACACTCCCCCGGTCTCTGTCAAGCTCTTCCAAAGACCGAATAAATTATAAATTTTTAATTAGACCTATTAAATCACTTAATCCCTTTAGGAGCTACAATGCAAAGCAAACACGTTAAACTAAAACATTCCCTTTTATCGACAGGGATAAAGGAAAATCGCTTTCTTATACATCGTATAGCTACTGTCTCGTTGGTTTTCCAGTCACGTAAGAAAAACTCGTGCCGCAGCTTCTCTAAGTAGTCGGCGATGAATGAAAATTAGAATTTAATATTACAAACAGTCGGGAGTCATAAAAATAATTTATAAAATTGTTCAGATAATAAAAATCTTTTTAGTGTGTCATTTTTCAAATTTTTGTTGCTATTTCATTGTTTTAATTATAAAAAAAAATTGACTTGAAAATCCTTTAAAAATTTGTTCTTAAACGGCAAAAAGAAAAAAAACAAAATATTCAACAGATATTTCTTCTGTGAAGTCTATAAAACATCAATAAAATTACCTTTGCTATTATATTTTGTACACAATAAAAAACCAAAATAAATTCACGTTAGCTAAGCGAAAACAGAGTGTACGATTAAGTACAAAAAAATAATGTTTGAAAACGGTTTATCTTTGTAATATAATAGTAATATTTGGGTTTTGAATAATACATACATAGTTACTTTTCGTAGTTTTAAATTATAAAGTAATTTTTATTGTTAAATATCTAATAAAATAATGGGACGTCCAACCACAAGGTGGACAGACGAGCTTATAAAGGTCGTCGGAAGACGCTGGATGCAGGTCGCTTCCGAGGGGTATTCATGGAGGTCCAAATGGGACGCCTATGTCCAGCAGGGGACATATTACTGCTGAAATGATGAACGTCTTAAAAATTAAATTTAAAGAATTCACCAAGACCACTCCACCACGGATTCCTTTAATGTTGTGTATTTACAATATTTAAGTTTATTGGGATTATTAAAGACCTTATAGTTAGACTTACCTCAAGTATATATTACAATCTACGGTCGCCTCCGACAGCTATGCATAGGGGTCCAAAGGGAGGCCTATCTCCAGCAGTGCACGTCCTATGGCTGAAATGATGATGACATATCAAATATAGATCACATATCCAGTTATGAATATCTTAAAGTAAAATTATCTCACCGATCATTGAGGAATACAACCAGATTTAATATTATTCAATAAACTTGGCTTTCTTTGATTTTACGCATTTACAATCATAATGTTATATTACTTTTAGTAGAATTCGCGTATATTTGAGCATATTTTGACACAAAGCGCACCCGCTCTTTACCATAATTAGATGGGTATATGTAAATGCAGACGATGTATGGCGCAAACACCGAACCGAGTGAGATATGTACGTGTTTGTGGCGGAAACGTGAAAAAGCTTCAATCCTAATGGACGGAAGCACGACTGTCTAGATGAGGCATCTTAAATTGTTGTTTTTTATGATGTTTCAACACGGCAGGTTTTCGATAAGAGAACACCGCCGACAATGGACATCTACGCCACAGTACCCGCTTTGATTGTATTGACAGCTTTTTACGTCGGTTAAATGGCGTAATTTCCTTTTTCTATTTCGCAGTGCTTCTTGGTTTTATGTTAATTTGATGTTTATTATTGTTTACTATTGTATTATTATTATTATTATTGTAGATAAAATATTTAATTAACTAATTGGTGATCAATTTTCTGAGACTACTTAAATAATAAATTTTTTTTTGAAAACCGGGATTGCAGCAAGAAGGCTAATCAAGTTTACTTGGTGCTCCGCCCATGGCCACCAACGTCCCTTGCTGGGCCGTGCATATTCTTATAACAATTGTCAGGTTTATCGTCACATACGCGAACATTTATCCAATGATAGAATACTTTTTTATCATTTAAATTATATATTATTAAAAGAAAAACCTGTGTAAATTATAACATACCACCTTCAAGGCTTTACACTTTGGTGTTTCGATGTGACGTTTGTGCAAACAGACCGAACGTATTTGGGTTTTTAGCTGACTGTGTGTCTACTGCCTAAAGCTTGCTTTGTTTATTCAATGTCAGATATGTGTATCTGCCGTGAGGCTGGATTATTTGCTGTAGCCATGACTTTATGCTGCTGTTTTATGAAATAGCATTTAGGATTTAGTTTTTTTTATTTTATTAGTTTAGTTTAGTTTAATATGCGAGTAGAGAGAAAGTGTATAGAGTATTTTATATATATTCAACAGATTTTATTAGGATAAATCTTGGATATATCGTAAGATCGCAATAGGTGAGTCTTTGGGGTAGGTCTAAGTCCAGCAGTAAACTTTACGGCTGATGATGATGTTGATATCTCACGAAAGCCTTGTAGCTAAGTGGTTTTATACGTTAACAATGAAGCATCCGGAAATTAGAATTACTTTATAATTTATTTGATCTGTAGCAGGGCTTGACAGTGGCCGGGTGAGTGGCTTAATATTGCCTTACCCATAGGAGAGTCACGCTGACAAACTTATCAGGCTAACTCATCCGAAACGATACCACAAGCTCAAAGTATACTCAGAGTGAAATGTTACTTGTACTCTTGTACTGTGTTTCAATAAATAAGTAAGGATATCAAAGGCCCTTTAAAAACCGAGTAAGCGTAAAAGGCCGGAAACATAATCAATGCGCGGATTGTAGCGCGGTTGTCCATGGATGGCGGTGTTCTCTTACCGTATGAGACCTACCAATTCCGTTGTTTGCTAACCATATAAAAGTGGATAGCGACGATCTTTTCCCATCAGAGAACCCGTTCAATATCCGCGGTATAATAGAAAAAATCTCTTCATCTCATCATCATCATCATTTCAGCCATAGAACGTTCACTGCTGAACAAAGGCATCCCCTTTGGGTCTACATGTATACCAATTAAAGGTGACCTGCATCCAGCGTTGTCCGGCGACAAAAAGTGTCTTAGCATTGTCTTATTCTATCTAAACTATGTAGAGCACATTTTTCACAAACAATTTGATAGATTAAAAAAAACCAATTTATTTAAGTAAAATTATTCACTATAGAATCAAGTGCCAACAGATAGAAAATACAGTCTATAAATGTATGTAAAAGTATTTTTCTTTACGTATACATGATCGATTATGATCGTTATAATCTATGTTTAGAAACTGAACACGCCCAAATCTGGCAAAGAATCGCCAAAAAGGGTTCTCATTTTTACCGAATCATTTCCAAGTGCTCACTCAAATAATTTATGGTTTTACTAAGAGCCTTTAGCTACTTTTACATAATAACAATATTGTAAGTTCCTTTTACAAGCATATCTGTGAGATCTGAAGCATCTGTCACTATTCATTTTTTTTATTTTATTTCTATAGCGGACAATTGAGCAGGTGAATCTCCTATATTGTAAAAAAATACGGCCGCCCATGAACAAGCGTGCCATAGTCCACGCTTGCTGTATTGCCGGCTTTATACGCCGCTTAAGACATATTTTTAAAGGCCTCCGATATCGTAACTCAGCAAAACACATTACAAGTACCGTTTTACGCTGCGTATTCTACGAGCCCAGGGTATCGCTTCGGACGAGCCGGTCCAATTGGTGCGTTATTATAGCGCATATGCTTAAGGATGGCTCTCAAATTAAACCAAATTTACTTCATCTCGCCCGATGTTGTGATATTTTCTAAACGAACTTATTATCCTCAACAAAGAGGACAATACACTATTCTCTTAACTAGGATATCTTTTGTTGAGGTTCATTAACTTATTTATTATTTATAATACAATTAAGAATCTAAATATATATTCCAATCTACGCAGTAAACGTAAAAAAATAATAATAAACATTCTTTATTTATCCTCTAGTTGGCTAATTAAACTCGTTAAGCAAAACCCTTATCCCTCTACAATCCCAGGAATTACGATAAAAATTTGGGGTTTAATATTTTTCTTTCCAGAATATTTTCAAAGTTTTCTTGTCTGTTTTAAGGCGCAGTTATGAACTTCAGCCGTTACGTTTTATTTCACGGAACATCGATTGCCGTAAACAAAAACACTTAGTTTTCACAATTGAGAGTTCATTTGATAACTTCTACTAATTCAATTGTTTAAATTTTACTATTTACATAAAAAGGGGGAAGATATACTTGTTTTGTTCCAAAAATATATAAAGGGACTAGGCCAATATCCTTACCTTTGCAGTTCATCTTGAAATGTCAAGCTATCGTGGGGTATCGGGCGAGGACAATTAATACCACTTTTTTTAAAAGATAACAATATTAGATTACACACGATGCTACACAAAAATAGCTACGTTATTATAATCAGCACATTCGATTTTAATAATGAACGAGAGACACTCCACTGAGCACGGTTTACAAAGCGCGATGCGAATGGATTATTATCCGATCGTTCTCACGCACAAAAGAGCACGACATTGTGTCAGAGTCGAGAAACGTCTAGAAAAATGCTGTTAGACCGACGCTCCTGTTCTTGACTCTCTCGATACAACAAAACGTCGTCATATATATTCTGGCAACTTACAGATACTTAAACAAAATCCCAAGCGAGACACAAATTTAAATCTTAAATAAGGCTTTAAAAATTGAACTGAAAGAAGAAAGAATAATATAATAAGTATTTTTATATTTAATTAAACTTAAAACCATAATTATTTTTAATTTTGTTTTGTATTGTAAATTAAGAACATTAAAACTTAAAATACATCATAAATACATCACTTAAAATACATTTATATCGTATGTATTTTTGTAAATAATTATGTATATAAGCAAATCATAACTTATTTATGGAAACTGTTCTAAACGATCAGCAGGCCTATGTAGGATAAGTTCTAGGTCACGTCTGCGTTACCAGCCTTAAAGGTCTGTACGTCGTATTCGTTTGGAAGTACCAATGCAGAAAGCTGATTCCACAGTATGATTTTGTGAGACACAAAATGGCCAAATAACTCTCAGTTGTGGGACGTAAAACTTCGAAGTGATACGGTTGAAACTTTGTATTACACGTTTGATACCACGGGCTTATATAGTATACTTAGCATGAAAAGGTACTTGTATTGTGTTTCGCTAATTGAGTCAAAATATCGGAAGGGTCTTGAAATTATGCCGCTCAAGCGGTTCACAATGCTGGCAACACAGCCATTGCGCGGTCAACCATGGGCGGCGGTGTTCTCTCATCATGTAAGAAAACCACCTGTGCCGTTATTCGTTATACCATAAAAAACACACACATTCTCAATACGCTTCCTTTGTATTGGCAAAACGACCGCAGCCTTAAAAATTTCCATATAATCCCAACACTTGTAAATCGATTAAAGTTTGGGTTATTTTTTCAAAGTTTCGCTAACGTGATGTGTGGGACACGATGATAGAATATTTTGATCGTACAAGTTTCACATGCAAACTATATTAACCTCAATGCCTTGTATTTAATATCTGTGGCATCATATATCATAAGTAACATTCTCGTGATTTATGTGATATTTTTCGAATTTAATCATAAATAAGATAATATTTCTTCTATAAGTACTACGTGGCTGAAAGATCACCTACCATAACGCTATTGGCATAGGGATGAGAGCCTCGTAGCGTATTGGTTTTAAAAGTGTACCTTGAATCGAGAGGTATCGGGTTCGAATCCCACTTCGGCTAATTATAATTTAATTTATTCGGTCTCTGGAAGGAGTTGGCAGTGGCCGGGCGAGTGTCTTAATACTGCCGTACCCGTATGAGAACCATACCGTAGCATATGCTGATGCACTAACTGGGCCGGCTCGTCTGAAGTGATACCGCGGGCTCCTAGAATACTCAGCGTGAAACGGTACTTGTACTGTGTTTTGCAGAGTTAGTGAGGATATAAGCGGCGTAAAAAGCCGAGAACACAACCTATGCGCGGAGTGTGGCGCGGATGTTCGTGGGAGGCGATATTCTCTTACCATATAGAAGACTCACCTGCTCCGATATCCGCTACAGAATTGTAAAAGTCTTTGTTTTATTTGACTTTATTTATGACGGTAGCAGAGGATCAGGAAGCTCACCTAGAGGAAGAGCTTCTTCGTAAGGCCGTACGTTGCTAGTCTTAAAAAAATGGTACGTTCTTTTTTGAAGTTGTATTGTGTCGTGTTTGTTGTCGAACGACATAGAGGGATACAGATACAGATGATGATCTTTGGGTGTTTTAACACTGTCTGCCGTGAGATAATCATGCTGACGCACTAATTAAAACTACTTTGTATTTTATTACATAGTAATGATTTAGGCGGCGCTATCTTTAGATATCACTACCGCCCATGGATACTCCACTATCTGATCTTTAGTAGTGTTGCCGTCTCATTACGCTGCTATAATGTTATAATTTAATGATATATTAATATTCCTACTTAGGAAAACATTACTATAGTTTCACGCTGTTATTCTGTAAGCCTGTGGTATCATTTCGAACCGACCTAAGCGACTTTCAAGCCCTAGAAAATAATTGATCAATCCTTTAGATTTCATATTTAATATACTTTTCAATTGGTGCCTTTTCTCTATCTGAAATAAAGAACCATTATATGGCTTCATATTTTGTAGCTGGAATAACACAGAGTATTCAATAGTCTTCAATTTATGACTAGCGATATTATGTAAGAAGATAGTTTGAATGGATTTATCGTTTTACGGCCAAAACTTTTCATGATTCAGTGTGTCTTATCTGCGGGCATTCTTCCAATAACTCTCATTGTAATATTGCGTGTACCTAAACATTGAACTGAATACAATATTTATAGGATAAAATATAATACTTTTGTTTTGAAATGGGATTTACAATCATTTATGAACGCCATTGAATCTACTAACTGTTCCAAGCCTATCTGAGAAGAACCAGCGAAATAAACTCAGCGGAACTGTTTACGCCAATTAATTATAATTTAACAATTTTCAATAATTTCCTGAAAATGCTTGGAGCTTCGCTTTATTTCCACGGCATAGCGTCATCAATAAAGTAATCTTATTCTATAATACCCTTTGTTACACAAACGTTCCTTAACAATTTTCTTAACATTATTTACTGAAACATTTTGATATTTTGATTTAGATAATAATCAACCATCTTTTTTGTTTCTCTTTTTATTTAATTTGTATCAAAGTATTTCAATTATATTGAATCTCGTAGAACTTGGACCGTAATATTCTTGAATTTCAAAAAATCTGGAAAATATATTGAGATTATTTTTCCGGCAATGCACGTAAGTGCATTAACTGTAAAGTTACGAAAAGGGACCATAGATGGAGGGTTGCTTACCTTGGGTGATTCTTTTGTTTAACAATATTTATAAAAAAAGGTCGCAACTAATTAAATTCTTTAGGATTGCTTCTTGTAAATATATGTAGCAAGAAATGCACATTAATTTTATTTATTTTTATGATATAGACAACGGAGCAGATAGGTCTGCTATAAGGTAAGAGAACACCACCGCCCATAGACAACCGCGCCACAGATGGCGCATTGGTTGCTGGTTTTTTACGCCACATAATCGGCATTTTTCAGAACCTCAGATATCCTCACCCACTCGGCGAAACACAGGAGAAGTAACGTTTCAAGTACCACTACCATTTTACGTTGAATAGTTTGAAAATCCAGTTTTTTGAATTTAACAATATGAATATTTATTTCATACTATAAAGATTCAGCTGCTTGCTGATCCTATTTTAAAACTAATACGATTTAGGGACGTTCAAAAACAGAGCGTCCTTAAAAGTCCGGCAACGCTTCCGAGGCTCAGAACCTGAGGGTATCGATGGGTTGAGGACTCTTATCCTAGTTGAGTATGCATGTTTTCTTTCTTATTGTAAAAAAAAATTATATGAATAAGTCTAGAGTGACTGTAATATTCTAAGAATAGCGTCAGACGTCTCGGCGCCTTACATTTTATCTTATGTTAACAATATTTTAATGTCATGTCTAATTCGAAGAAAGTTGCTACCATTTATTATGTAATAATAATGTATGTAAGCTTTGAGTGCCTCATAGCTTAATGGTTTTAAAAGTTACCCTTGAAGCGAGAAATATCGGGTTTAAACCCCGGTCCGAACGATTATAATTTAATTTATAATATATCGATCTCTATAAGGGCTTGACAGTAGCCGGGCGAGTATCTTAACCATGCTGAAGCATAATTTGACGCACTAATTGGGCCGGCTCGTTCGAAATGATACCACAGGCTCACAGAATACTCAGCGTGAACCGGTTCTTGTATTGTGTTTCGCAGAGTGAGTGAGAATATCGAAGGCCCTTAAAAGTGCAGATTAAGCGTCGAAAAAGCCGGCAATATCACCAATGCGCGGACTGTGGGGCGGTTGTTCATGCGCAGCGGTGTTCTCTTATCACGTATGAGACCGATCTGCTCCGTTTTCCGCTATAAATTTAAAAAAAGTTGTAAGTGAAATACTTTAAATATGTATATTCATTCATCTTCTCTAATTCATTAATTATCTTTCTGTTACCTGTAAAAACTTATATGATATTCTGTGGTTATTTATGAAAATATTATTGTACTGACACTGGTAAAATTGACATCGCTAGTCAGAAAAGACAATAGAAATTAGAAATATATCAATATTGAGATGTAAATTTATTATGAAAATCGAGAAGCGAACAATCAGAAGCCTCATCAGGGATAAATGGTACTCTGCCTATGGACATCCCCAGCCACAGCTGGTCGGCGGATGTTCGTTTCAGATATACGTACGCTCTTTTTTTTAGGCAGCTGAGGCTCAGTTGTGGAATAACAAACATGGAGGTAAAACGGATGAAATGATATTCTGCCTCGCTGTCCGATGACAATTCAGCTGCAGATCAAGACAGCTCAAAACAGTCCTTGTGGTAAATGCGATAGGAGATGCCGAGAGAACCAATATCTCTACTATGTTAGTATATTACCTACTTTAGAATTTTTTAATGCGCAATAAAAACTGAAACAGTTACCTGCAGATTATAAATTGCTCTTCACCGAGTTTAATGTATGAAAACTGTTTTTTTATTTACTTTTTCACACTTCAGCCGGCTTAACTGCTGAAAAGTTTAATATATGGAACATTTTTACGTAAATTCTAAAGACCTATTTGCTTATTTATCCTTCGCAATAGTTAGAGAGATATAATAACTATTATAATTTTCCTTTTTTTGTGAAAAAAGGGAGGTATAAGAGCAGAAGGTTTATCCAGTACAAGCAGTTTTCCGCCCACGGACATTCTCCCCGCCCTTGATGAGACGCGGGTGCGTTGCCGGTTTTTTAAGGTCCTCAAGTCGTATAGGTTTGAAAATACTTCAGCAAGCTCCTGATTCTATACGAGTACTGATGTTTTATTGAAATTTAATAAATGTATTTGGTTTGTTGAAAGACATTATTAATATGCTGATGTAATTATTGGGCCGACTCGTCCGGTAATACTGGTCCGCAGAATACCAGCGAGTATTTCTTGTGCTGTTTCGCGGAGTGAATGAGGATATCGAAGGCCCATTAAATGGCATAATTGAATGGCATAAAAGCCGATAAGACAAACAAGGCCCAGCTTGTGGAATGAATTAAAATAGGCAGCAGTGATCTCTTACAACCAAGTAACTAGATAACAAAAGGCTTAAATTACAAACATTTCAATATTTCTTTCGTTTAAAATCTTTTTTATTTTCTATTCACGTTTAAATACTAAATCATTACATTGAAAAACCCCTTCTTTTTATTAAAATATATTGTACAGCTGTGCGAGCTAAGTTGGTCTCAAATTGCACGAGAAAGAACTGCTGGCGGTAATTTGCCTAATATTTTCTTTTATTAATCGTTCCTACCGTCATTACAATGAAAGTATTAAAACTCCGTTTAAAGTATTGAGTTTTAGATGAACCGTTACATAAATTTACCGTCACTATTTTAAGAGTAAGTAGCTGAGTGGTTTTTTTAAGTTACTGTGACGTCATGGTAATGGCTTTGATACTCTGTCTGAGTAGAATTAATAATTTTGTTTGTAAATTTCGGTTTTTAAAAGGGCTTGATAGTAGCTGGATTTCATAATACTATTATTATTATCTCAATAACCATGAGAGAACGATGCAGATTATGATTTACTTTATTTTAGGTTGATGATGTTTTAGCATCTAAGGGCCCGTCTGTTCCGTTAAACGCAATAATTTTTGAAAATTACAATTTTTAACATCAACAGACGATTTGTAAAGATTTTTAAGGCATTTAGTGCCGTGCACCACCAATCTATGGATCTACCTTTAGATATTTTATAGGTAGGAACCAATACGAATTGAAAAGAAAAGCTCACCTTTTCCTTTAGGGCTAGCATCGATCCAACGACCTAGCTCTGCCTGGGAATATTCATGGGCGGAGATGAGTTTATCCTAGTTAAGTCTAATGAATAGGCCAGCAACGTATGCGTCCCAACTACTATTGTTTATCTATGTATATCGCCCCATTTTATCTAAGCCTCATATTTACAACAATTTAAATGTTCTACAATAAATGAATTATAGGGGGAGACCTATGTCCAGCAGTGGACGTCTTACGGCTGAAATGATGATGAAATGAATTCATATTACAAGCTACGCTAAGATTAATAGTTCACTACAAGTAGCAGCAAACAAAGATTAGTCCATACTAAATAAAAATAAAGGCATTTTCGCAATGTTAAAGTAATGTGCGATGTTTCTTCTAAGTAATTAATTTTGTACAACGCATTAAGGCGAAGGTTTAGGTCTCGTAGCTAAATTGTCTTATAAGCCTACCCGAAGAGAGAGGTGTCAGGTTTGATACCCAGTCCCGATAGTGGCTGGGTGAGTGTCTTTATAAGCCAAAGCCATGCTGAAGCATATACTGGCGCACTAATTGGGCCGGCTCGTCCGAAGTGCTACCACGGGCTCACAGAATACCAGCGTAAAACAGTACTTGTATTGTGTTTCGCTGAATGAAGATGTCGGATGCCCTTGAAATTACTTCTTGTATAGTGGAAAACGAAGTATGTGGATCTCCTCTATGGTAAAAGAAACCCACCGCCCAAAGACAACCGAAGACAACATGAAGCGACATGACGAGATTTCTAAACGCCTCAGCCTGCTTCAGCATAGCTCTGCCACGGGATATCATACGCTAATGTCCTAATTTGGCTGTCTCGTCTAAAGTGATACCACGATCTTAAAGAACACCAGCCTAAATAATTTTTTATAATGTGTTTCTCTGAGTAATTAAGGATATTGGCTGCCCATGAAATTATATCGCGCAAGCGGCTTAAAAGCCTGCAACACAAGCAAAGCGAGGATAGTGGCGCGTGTGTGTATGGACGGCGGTAATCTTTTACCATAAAGGAGATCCGCCTGCTCCGTTGCCCGCTATACCATAAATATACACCGCATTTAGAATCTAAAACTTCCCCTTAACTAATAACTATTAGTTTAATGCTGGAACACTTCTCCCAATTACTTACACATACCTCGCTCATTACCTTTATTTATTTTCCTTTTTCTTCTTTCCTGTATCTATGGTATTGTAAGCAGGACAAGAAGGCTTTATATATTACATTTCTCATATTAATCTTCTTATATCACGGTCTTTGGTGACAATCTTTAATAATCTATACTCGTAAAACAAAATATTTGCCGAAGTGAGCTGGTATGATATGCATTATGTATGTTTATGCATAATGCATCTTTACTAAGAATCCAATAATTTAACGCAAGGTGTAAAAAATTTAACCAAAAATATCCTTCCATCGTGTGCTCTGCGAAAACTATAAATTTAAATTAATTTAATTTAAAAAAAATATTTTACACTATGACTATAGGTCAAATCAATGTTATACAACTTTGAAAAACATAATATACATATATTATATTTTAAAAAAATAGAAATTCTTACTAAACACCAGTAATGTAACCCAAAGTGTAAAAATTAGCAAAATAAACATAGCATAGTTTGTGTATATGTGTTAAAGATATTATCTCTGAATTTTTATGGTATAGCGGTAAGTGGAGGTCGGTCGGTTGTGTTGCCGGCATGTTACGCCGCAAAAGTGGCATAACTTCAAGGCCTGATGTCGTTACTTACTCAGCGTTATACAGTACCAGTACTGTTTCACGCTACGTATAGTGTGATATCATTATGGGCGAGCCGGTCTAAACTGTGCACCAGCATATGCTTCAGCATGGCTCTCTCGCGGGGTACAAAATTCTGATGTTAAAAGATTTAGCTTCCAGTATTTAATAAAGTGTAAAAATACTTTTGGGATGATCTAATACGTCTGTCAGTATTAAAATATAGAATATCGCCTTTTGAATTATTGATAGGCTCTATAAAAGGGTTCAAGTGTTCTTCAGTTGCCGCTGTGAAAGTCTTTGACTTTCGTCACAATACACTCCTGTAAACGGTAAAGAAATTAATACATTTGAATAAAATATATAATTAATAAGTTAAATTTAAATTTGATATTTTGCTAGAGTAGACAATGAGGCATGTGTCAATTAATGGTAAGAGATCACCGCTCTCCATGGATAATTACCCTTTAGTTGTGTTGCAGGCTTTTTACGCTGCTCAAGCGGTATTACTTAACAGGCCTCCGATATCCTCACTCATTCGGTGAAACAGTATAAGTACTATTGTAGAGTATTATTTGAGTTCGTGGTGCCATTTCGACCCATTGCGTTAGCATATGATTCAGCATTAGTAATTGGTAAGATAGATATTTAATTCACCAAATAAAGTAAATATGCTTTATTGAGTTTGGAACTGTTATAATATATATTTTTTTTATTCTATAACAGACAATGAAGCAGTTGCGTCTCTTATATAGTAAGGGAACACCGCCGCCCATGTATAACCGCGCCACAATCCGGGCATTGGTAGTGTTGTCGGCACGTAAGCGGCACTTTTAAGAGCCTCCGATATCCTCATTCATTCTGTGAAACACAGTACTAGTACTGTTTCCCGCTGAGTAATCTGTGAGCCCCACTTCTATATATACTCCAGTTATTTCTTTGAAAAAAAAACTGATATATTCCGTAAATATTTCGCATATGTTCATTTATTGTTGGGAAAGCGAGATGGTATAATAATGATTGTAATATTTTTCTATAATAGAAAAAGTTTTCCTCGAATTACTTTAATGGTTCTGTTGACTATATAAAACTCATCCCCTTACTTTACTAAAGTCTGCCGTTTTCTTTAACCATTTTATCTCGTTTTGACATCAACAAAAAAGTCATAAAATGACAAAATCTTTAAACCATTGATTCAAGATGTTTTTGTATAGCGGACAACAAAACAGGCGTATTCCCTATTAGTATCAGATCAGCGCCGCCCTTGGACAACCGCACCACAATCACGCTTATTGTGTTTTCGGCTTTTTAACGCTGCCTAAGTAGTACCTCGATAACTTCAGATATACTCACTTACAAGTACAATTACATTTTATTTTTTTTAGTATTCTCTTATCCCGTGGTATCTAACGAACCAGCAAAATTAGTGCATCAGCATGACTATCTCACGGGTTATTAACAAATATTAGGCATAAGGGTATTAGGACATTAACAACGCCAAAGCATTCCAAAGACCAAATAATTTTACAAAGTAAAAATTCTATTCAGACGGTATCGAGCCTGGAACATGACTTCAAGGTTGCTTACTCGACTGCTCTGTCATTGAGCGCTCCTTATATGATCAAATATTTGCAACACATTTGCAAATTAGTGTTAACTAAATGGTGAATGGGTTGTCTTATTTGAGTCAACATAGTTCTGCATAACTTCAGGCAGGTGGAATTCCAGTTGATGTAAGTATTTCTAGTGTTACATAATTTCACATATAGGAAACTTGTGTTTCTGTTATTGTGGGCTTCAATATTTGCGATGTGTTGCTAAACTTTTATATTTAAAAATTGTACATCCTGAAAATCCAAATAAATGCCTGAGTTTAATCTTATTTAATTGATAAAAATATTATATCAGTAATATTATATAATAAAAATCTTATATATATACTTAGATGGGCTGATGATAATGATGATGACGATGATATATACGGTAGATGTGAAAATCTATTTTTCATATAAACATGTTTTGAATGCCCGCCCTACAAGCAATACAGCAATAAAAAGTACAAATTTAATATTTCATCTGTCTATTCAGCTTTTGTTATAGAAAAACAACCTTTTCCGGGACCAGCTACTATTATATTATATTAATAATGATAATATTAATAAAATTATTATTAAATGATATTATTAATGTTAATGATAATTCAATAATGATAAAATATATTGTGAAAAAAGGGGAAAATAAAATTTCAGAAACTACATTAAATGCCCTTTATATCTTATACAATATATATTTTTTTAAAAATTACAAATGACAATATTCGTATTGCAAAAAGACTGACATCTAATTTGACTGAAAAATATAGCAAACCCATATACAAGAAAGTTTTTCTTTGGATCTAAATGTAAAAGATCTTTAACACCTTCTATTATTATAAATAAATTAAACTCTGTAAACATATTTTTAACTTAATTTTAACATAGGCCATCTTTATCTCCATTACATTCTCAGATGTCAGCAATCTTAGCAATATCACATTTCGTTCATAGACAATGACAGCGATAAATGTGGCAAAATTCAAATTAAGAAAAACCTATTTTATATAAATATAATGTATACATCTGACGACGTTTTATTGTATCGAGAGAGTCAAGAACAGGAGCGTCGGTCAAACAGCATTTTTCTAGACGTTTCTCGACTATGACACAATGTCGTGCTCTTTTGTGCGTGAGAACGATCGGATAATAATCCATTTGCATCGCGCTTTGTAAAACGTGCTCAGTGGAGTGTCTCTCGTTAATTATTAAAACCGAAGGTGCTGATTATAATAACATAGCTATTTTTGTGTAGCATCGTGTGTAATCTAATATTGTTATCTTTTAAAAAAAGTGGTGTTAATTCTCCTCGCCCGACAGTCCACGACCGCTCGACATTTGAAGATGAACTGCAAAGGTAAGGATATTGGCCTAGTCCCTTTTAATACATTTATATACACTCATATATATATATAATATTAACTGTATTAATAAAAATAAAAATTATAATAACAGCGGTACTATAACATAAAATCGATAGTACACATTAGAACTATTTATACATTTTGACGCACCCGTGGCTCTGCAAGGGCTAGAGGTGTCCATGGGCGGAGGACTGGATTGGCTTGGCTCAGTCTCTTTTTCGTTTACCACCGTTTATATAAAAAAAACTATTCCTTATTTGTATTTGTTTTAAATAAACCTTCAGACGCCGTTAGGAACACATAATCCGATCCGATCTACTTACAAACTACCTTTCTACTAAATTTATGAAGTAGTCTTGGATATCGCCTTAACTAAATGACTATTTGCTTGAAGTTTATATTTGCTTTGAAAGCATAAACAAATAATTGTACATTTTCTTGAGTTTTATAATTTTTTGAAGTGAAAAGAAAGGATTTTTTTTTAATGGTATGGCTGACAACGGAGCAGGTGGTTGTCTTATATGGCAAAAGAAAACCGTCGCCCATGGACAACCGTGCCAAAATCCGAGCATTGATTCCGGCTTTTTCACGCCACTCGGCGAAACACAGTAGAAGTACCGTTTGACGCTGAGTATTTATATGCTTCAACATGGCTCTGCCTCGGGTGCAGCAGTATTAACACACTCGCCCACTGTTAAGGGATTCGAACTACATCTCTCGCTTCATGCTTCATTTATTAAACCGTTTAGCTACGAGGCTCTCCAAATATAGTATGTTATAATTTTAATTTTAGAATAGAGTATAATATAAGTAATTTTTAGTGTGTATATGATAATTTAACATTACTTAACTTAGAGATTCGTGCCGTTATGGGTGCCAGGTTCGATACCCAATGTAAATACAATTTATAAAATGAATTATACATTTAATCAGTCTTTGGAAGAATCGTGACAGTAGCTAAGTATGTTTTTATTCTTCCTTACTCGTGGGAGCGCCATATTGAAGAATCAATTGGGCCAGCTCGTTCAGAACGATACTAAGACTAGTAGCTGGTGTAAAAAGCCAGAAACACACCACGCTTTGGTGGCTTTTTACGGTGCTCTTGTCCACGGAAGACGGTGTTATTTTACTATCAGGGATATTTAACTACATAGAACTAAATTTGTCCATGGACCATCTCCTGTTTTAAAATAATTAAAATATACAAAAATCCGAACAATACGGGGTGAAATAGCTAGTGAGGTCTAATGTAGGTGTGCAAGGCGTTATATTGCGATAGCACTTTATCTAAGGATTTAAAGCAAAGAGCGAGTCCATTGTTCCTACTGCGTTTTACAGGTACACTTGTTCAGACAAGGTAAAAGTACCAAAATTCTTTTAGTTTGACCTTAGTTTCGAGAAACATAAAATTTTTACTTAGTAAAATAGATATGAGCATTATAATTCTGTTATTGAGATAGAACAGAATAATGAGAATAGAACAATTCTTATATGTGCATTAATTTATTTTCTTCATTCTTTTAATATATATAATATTTTTTGTATATTATTTATTTACATTCTTTGGAAGGGCTTAGAATCTACCTGTCGTTTGTCTTAAAAATATTAAAAAATTACTACTAATTAAACTTCACCCAAGAGACAGCCATGCAGAAGCATAAACTGACGCAATAATTGAGCCGGCTCCTCCGAAGTGATACTACGGAGTCGCAGAATACTCAGCGTGAAATACTAGTTGTATTTGAAACATTGCTTGTACAGTGTTTCGCTGAGTGAGTGAGGATATCGCAGACCCTTAAAAATGACGATCAAGTGGCGCTGAAAATCAGCAACACAACCAATGCGCAGACTGTGGCGCGGTTGTCCACGAGCGGCGGTGTTCTCTTACCATATAGATGACCTATCTGCTCCGTTGTCCGCTATATATAGTATAGCGTATGTATAGCCTAAAAATAACTGAATTCTTTTGAACGATATCTTTAAGAAAATATTTTCCATTTACATACCTTCGCGACTGTATTCACATGAATTGCGCACCAGTGACACAACTGCAACTCGAAAATGGAGAAAATTGAAAAGGAAAATATCACGGCTTCTACGTGCCTTATCTTCGTGGGTATTTTCAGATTAAGACTTAGCTCTTATCTGTTTTCTCGTCTAGAAATATATCCTCGAATATTTAAAGATCGAAAAAAACCGCTATTTAAATAGCATACCTATACCTCAAAGGCCGGCAATGCACTCGCGGCCCTCAAAGGCTGAGGGTGCGTTACCCTTCTGCTCGTTTGCCACTGTTACCTTTAAAACAACTTTTTTAATAAAGTGATATCTAACACTGAAACTGAAAAAGACATTGGTTTTTCTATAGAGTAAACCACGCTGTTAAAGTGAATGATTTTTCTTAAACATTATGCACATGTAACTGAAAGAAGCATGTTGGCTCGCCCACGGGAAAAGCAACGCTAGTAATTAGGCAATAGGTACGTATCTGTAGCCATAATTTCCTAAATGCTTTTACTTAAAATATTTCGAACGTGGAAATAAAAGAAATATAACACATGAGGAAATTCACGCTAGTAATTTGACAGTCCGTATTTACGCCTACATTTTCGTATAACCTCAAAGTTTGTGGTTTCACAACTGAGCATTTTAAGGTATTTTGCGCCACGTACCACCTGTCTATTAAACCAGCTAACTGCAGAGGTATTTCCAAACCGATACGACTCGGGGACCTTGAAAAAAAGAGCGTACCAACCGCTTAAAAGATAGCAACGCACCTGCACTCCATCAGAGAGTGTGGGTGTGCATTTTTGGAGAACCGCTTATCCTATGTTAGTCCTGCCTTTTTAGCCTCCCTTTTTTAAATAAATAGTAAGTTTATTCTATGAAATGCTAATTATCTATAGCATATGTTATATTAGAATGATATATCCATGTTCAAAAGAAAATAATATTTAAACTACACAGAAACATTGTAAATCGAGGTCATGAAAAAATCCTTTCAATAGTCTGTTAGAGGATAACCTTGGTTAGCTACTTTGAAACAATTGATTGGGCCCAGATACGTGACAGGATTACTTGATCCTGCTGACGTGTTAACAAATACCTTAAGAAAATTACTTATCGGATTCTGTTACGATCGGCGGCTTCGAATTGCTCGGTTTTCTCACTCTGTAATAATATGGATTATAATAATATACATTATCAAAATTATAATAATAATATTATCTCAACAATCGTTATATGACCTTAAAAACTATTATTATTAAAATTAAAAATTACGGTATTGTGATAGAATGGTCAAAATTTATCGTTTTATGTATTTTTTTGCTGAATTACAAAAATATAAAATTCAGTTGAAGCAGAATTATTTAAGGTTTGAATAATGGTTGTTGACCGAATAACCTACGTATTTTTTTTACAACTGATATGCCTATAAAACTTGATATGAATTGGTCGAGTAATTTTAGAGAAGTCTGTCAGTAAATATATGTATTATAACAATACATTTTACAATTTTCCAATTTAAAAATAATATAATATATATATAATAATATAATATATATTCTCTATATAATAATATAATATAAAAAAATACAATTTTCCGTATGATACAATAATACTTATAATAAAAAATTTATTAAATAATTTTTAATTTTTTTAATTTTTAATTAACATTTTTTAATATTTTTCTATTAATAGGAGACTGGTAAATATTTACTTAACTAATAAATTAACTAGTGAACATGAACAATTCTCTAAACTTAAGAGTTTCTGAAATTAGCTAAATGAAACTCGCCAGCGATATAATTTTAGATAAACCCACGAAGATCTGAGGCGGAATTTCATAATAAAAAGGAATGAAAAAAGGACTATTTTGCGTAGCAATTGAAGCAAAAGTAATTAAGCAATGCAAAGTATTGTTAGAGGGCCTTTGTCATGTCCCTTGAATGAAATCAAAGGACTAATTGCCGTGCGGATACTGGCTTTAATATAAACCTTCACGCATTCAATAAAATGCGATAAGTGAAAACGAACGACCGAAGGCTGAAAAGGCTTCGCAACTTTTACTAAATAACACCCATTTAAAGATTATTTGGTCAAAATTTCCAAGCTATAGACAGCAAAGATCGAATTTGTGTTTAGTACCTATCTTCCTTAAGTTCCTCGATCACTGCAAATTATGAATGTCTGAATTTAGTATAGCGAACAACGGCTGCAGGTAGGCGGCTTTTCTCTATGATATGAGGACAATATAAGTATCAGCTGCCAGCAGGGTTATTTCCAAACCTATACGACTATTAAATTAAATAAAAAAATAATAAGTGAATAGTAATAATTAGAAATTAATTTTGATGAGCATTCAAGGGTTGCTCGTTTGTAGTCGATTATAAATTTAAATTAATTGTCATAATTATATTAATTTTATGCGATATTAATAAGCAATAATTTACTATACCCAGAGTTTTGTTTTGTTGTTTAACTCCTAGGAAATTCATATTTGAAATTTAACATTTTATAATATTATGTGTTGCAATGTAAACAGAGATATACTTTATTTTAACTACTTTAATTATTCAGATTTTGGACAAACAAGAAGCGTCCGAAATTCAGTAAATGTTGCTGTCTTAATCCAATTCTCTGTAATCAAAGAAACTTCATAAATAATAAATTCACAGACACGTACAAAATTAACCAGGTTGGTATTGGTATGAACGTGGTAGGAAATTTATCCTAAATACAAATTTGGTTAACAATTTTGTTGAGAGGGTAGTTGATAAATAATGTATTTACTTATTTACTTATGAAAACACTTTATATAATTTAAATAATAAAACTAGATATAAATAATTGTTACTTTTTTTATTCTATAGCGGACAACAGAGCAAGTGAGTCTCCAATATGGTAAGTGTTCTCCGCCCATGAACAACCGCGCCAAACCTCACCACCGTGGACACATTGGTTATATTTGACGGCTTTTTACGATGGTGCGCGGCACAGAACGCTCAGTTGTGTAACGTGATAAAGGTGATATGGATTAAGCTTTGTATTCTGTCGCGATTATTAAAAATTCAAGACATCGCTTATTTTATTTATATCAAATAAAAATAATTTAAACCTAATATTTAATTGCGATCGTACGCATGACGGTCGAGATGATTAACATAATTTATTGACCAACAAAACTAGCGAACAATAAAGCAAAAACAACTAGGATAACCTAAAATTTTTCAAGAGAAACAAACCGGACCATGGATTCTTATTCTAAACAATTCTACTACTATTTATTTTTATCAAGGACAATTTTTTCGTTTCGAGAGCCTCGTGGCTAAATAGTTTAATAGGTCCACCATGAAGCGAGAGGTATCGTGTTCGAATCCCGGTCCGGACAATTATTAATTATAATTTTTCCATTATTGTAGTATTGATAAATACAAATAATTCTATATTTTTACCCATCTAATATTAAACACAATTTAATGATGCTTTAATAATAATTGTTGCACGTTTTACACAGTGAACTATCATGAATAGCTGAATAGATTTAAATCCGATGAATTTTTACATTTGAGACACGTACAATCCCAAAACCCTTCCCAGCTTTCACCTTCAGTATTGACATACCATTGTTTTGAACAGTTCTTTATTGGGTTTCTCAGTGGCTAAAGTTTTGTTGACCATTTTTGTACATTAGTACAGCCTTAATTATAAGGCTATTTTGAATTTCATTTTCTTTAATATAATACCGTTGTCTATGGCGACAGTTTAAAAATATAAAATTTAAACCTCGTAGCTAAATAACTAATGGCCTATCCCGAAGTGAGGGGTTTCGGGTTGGGTCCCTGATATATATTTTTTAATTTGGAAAAGCTTGATAGTGATCGGCTGTTAAGCTCTTTCAAAGAACGAATATATTATATATTTTTTTAAATATTATATAGCGTACAACGAAACAGGGTCTCGTATATGTTAAGAGAACATCGCCTCCCATTGACAACCGCGCCACAGTCCGCGCATTGGTTATATTGCCGGCTATTTACGCCGCTTAAGCGGTACTTTTTAAGGTCTTTCGATATAATCACTCACTCTGCGTAACACAGTACAAGTACCGTGTTACGCTGAGTATTCTGTGAGCCCGTGGTATTAGTTCAGACTAGCCGGCCCAATCAGTGCTGCACCATATGCTTCAACATGGCTCTACCAAGGGTGGATATATATTTTTATTGGG
>DWCF01002314.1:0-24634 GCA_018230265.1 Delias oraia | reverse complement strand
TTACTTATACCAAATCGTTAGTTTTAAATAATTTTAAAAAGCCGGCAATACAACCAATGCGCGGACTGTAGCGCAGTTGTCCATGGGTGGCGGTGTTCTCTTGCCATGTAGGAGACCCACCTGCTCCGTTGTCCGCTATAATATAAAAAATAAATATATTTTTCAAATGGATAAACGTCGAAGAAATATGTAAAGCTTAATTTAATAGTGTTTATGTTCAATTTCATGAATCTTAAGTGTTTTTAGAAATTCTGGAACTAGAAAATGTTTTGAATTTTCAGTGAATAATATAACATCATTAATATATTTTACATAAAATCTAATTCATAAAATATGAAGTATTTCTTAAGTGAAAATTTCTTCAATTTCACGTTTAAGATGAAAAGAATTTGCAGTTAGAGGGCCCTCGGGTGTGATGTTTTGATCAAAAGTTGTCAAGTTAGCTAAAACTGAATTATGATATAATTTCATTTGCAAGTTTTCGTAACGGGACTTCTCTCGTTTATAATTTATGTTTTCCCGTTCCGATTTAGTTAATTTGTTCCCGGTTTATTTGCCTAACAACTTCTAAACAATCTCTTTTGTACGTTTTCCCTTAACCCGCGATTTTGTTTGTACGAAGCGCCGCCGCTCCTAGCGACACATTAGGGTAGTAAGTATTATAAATAGAGGAAAATTTTAAATTGCACATTATTTTGGTAATTTCTTCTCTGAATCTTATTACGTTTAATAGTCAGTTTTAAATATCGAAATTAAATTAAGTATTAAAAATGTGGAGGAAATGTAAATACAAAAAATTTAGGTTAAGTCGAAGGATGGACCATATTCGAGTTAGAGATATTTCTTTATTAACTCTTATTTTTACGGCTTAAGTAGACCAAACTTTTCTTTGTAATGTCTTTTCCATTAATACTTAATTTTACATGCTATATATTTATATTTTCATTTTTCATTAGTGGTTGGTTGTAATTTGAACATCATCATCATCATCGGCCTGTCAAGTCCACTGCTGGACATAGGCCTCCCCCAAATCCATGGGGGGTGTTTTGCCTTAATCACCACGCTTGGCAGGCGGGTATACATACAAACAATCTAATATTTAAAAGATCAATTTTAAAGTTCATTCAGTTGGTCGATTTTAAACGGAAAGTAAAATATATTTTAAAAATGCATAAAGCTCCACGAGGGAATCTGAAAGAATTGAAAAAATGTGCTAAAGCGGTCTGCACTCTCCATACGTAACGAGAAAAGTGGAAATTTATTTTTTATTTCCGTTTTAAATATTAACGTTGTTGTTCAGGTGAGAATGAGGTTTTGCATAATAATGCGAATGCAGATAAAATTTTACGTTTTTTTAGGGTTCGCTGATGCGAATTTCTTGTATATTGCACTGCGTTTCGCTGAGTGAGTGAGGCTTCAGAGGCGCACTAAGTTATTCGGCGGTTATTCGTGGATGGATTTCTTATCACCAGGCACCGGGCTGCCTGCGATATAATTAGAAAGTTAACAAAAAACAATTTTAATTACCCACATAAAGTGATATTTCAGTATTTTAGATAGTCTCCGAAAAGTTATAATGAGCCTTCATATTAATTAAGCAATTTGTTTATGACAATTTTAATTAGTTATATTTTCTATGGAATTAAATGCAGGTGTATGTAGACACACGCCTGGCTCGCTTTATTAGGTTATGTCGTTAACGTGTAGGCGTAATCTTATACTGAGCTTTTATAACGCTATTTTTTAAAAAAGAAAATCGTAGATTCCACACTTACAATACAATGTGCGTGTTTACGGCGCCTTTGGCTTTTCTATTCCCGTTATTAAATATAATAAAGAAATAAAAGTTTGCGGTGTAGTTACGAACGTAAGTAAAAACGAAGTACTTATGAACATCGTGGCTGAGCGATTTTGTAAGCTACGGTAATGTCATCGTACTGGATTTGATCTCTGGTCTGAATATTATATATAATTTTTTCTGTTTTTAACTTCTGTTTAAAGACTGTCCTTTTCGTGGGTAAGCCATGCTGATGCACTAATGGGGCTGATGCACTTATTTCAATTGTGTGAGTGAGAATATCGAAGGCCGATGGGTGAGTTATAAAAGCTTATGCTTTTATTATTATACTGCAGAGGTATTTCCCAATCCCGTGGATTAGGAAATAGGAGCTGGGTTTATGTTTAGGTTTCGGCCGAACTATAGTTTTTATATTAATATATAAAAATAATAATAAACTGTAAAGATTGGGTAATTACGTGTGGAAGTATCGCGAGTCGTAACTCCTGTAATCGGTAATTGGATCGGCCCTCGGCACATTTATCTTCCGAACTCGTACTTGACCCCTCTCCAAACGAATTAGCGGATAAGATACCTTTTGAAAAGCCGCCTCTTGGATTTTGATAATGTTCCAAAACCACGACCGTTAGTGTTAAGGACATCTAACGATACCGTAATTAATTTATAAATATTTATCGTAGTGTTAATTTCTTATTTTCGTATAAATTAAGTATCTCATGCAATCATTAGTGTTAAGAATTAGGATTAATAATGTATTAATATGTTTAAGTATTAATATTTTTTTATAATTTTCACCCGTGAATGAGCTATGATGAAGCATATGCTGAGACACTATTTGGACGGGCTCACAGAAAATTCTGCATGTAACGGTACTTGTACTGTGTTTTGGTAATTGAGTGAGGATATTGGAGAATCTTGAAATGGTGCCGCTACGGCATAAAAAGCCGGCATCACAATTAAAATGCGGATAGTGGCTCGGCTGTCCATGAGCAATTATGTTCTTATATTATATAAGATACCTACCTGCTCCGTTGTCCGCTATAGGTACCATATATAACAATACCCTTGAAATGATGGCTTTTTTCTAGATATTAGGTATATATAGGTATTTTCTGTTTAGTAAAACTATTACTGTAATTATGAAAGAAATCTTGAGTTTTTATAATAAAATGTTATTTTTGTAAAACTTAATTAAGATGTTTAGCAATTTTGTATCTGTCGAGTATATTTGCATGCTTAGATTGAACCGTCTGCGAACTTTAACAAAAGCTGTCTTATGCTAATTTACGAGAAAAGTTTCATGTTTTTTTTTCCTCCCAACTTCTCACTGTTACTGCTAAATATCCATTTATCACGGGAATGAAACGCTTTTTACTTTCGACATCGATTCTTTTTACGCGGAGATACTTAGACCTTATGCCCCTTATAAATCGTATTCTTTGTACGTATTCTTCATGTTAAAAGTAATATAGTAAGCATTGCTGTTCTATGGGAGAATATATAGTAATAATATGTACATATATCTGAATTAGGGAACAATATAGGAGAGTTCCTATCTCTAAAAAGCCGTCTACGCACCTTCTACCTAGTACATACTGGTATTTCCATGGATGGAGGACCGCATAACCTAACTAAGCCTCCTGTTCGTTTACCTCCCGATTTTTATAGAAAAAATTATAATATATCTGTGTAAAATATTTTCAAATTTTCACTTGTGGGAGAGCCATGCTGAAGCATATGCTGACGCATTAATTTGACCGGCTCGTCCGAAGTGATAACACAGTCTCACAGAATACTCAGCGTGAAACGGTACATGTACTGTGTTTCGCAGAATGAGTGAGGATATCGGAGGCCCTTAAATAGGCCGTTTAAGTGGCGTAAAAAGTCAGCAACACAACCAATGAGCGGACCTTGGCGCAGTTGGTCTTGGGCGGCGGTGTTCTCTTACCATATAGGAGATCCACCTGCTCCGTTGTCTGCTAAAGAATAAAAAAAAACGTTGGTAGGTAGAACCATTCATCGAAATCAATAGTCTTATCAGAACTACGTGCAAAATTCACAGCGATTGTGTTTAGTATTCCCCTTGTTGATACAAGTCAAGAAAAAATACCGATTGAAAGTTGCGATAGTTGAGTGGGCAATGAAAAACAAAGTTTACCGTCAATGGCCGCAAATGTAGGTCTAATCGGAGATTGTGACGTAAACACGTGAGTTTGTGGCGTTCCGATCCCGGCGAACGCTTTAGTGATCGTTTGTGGCTTCAGAAAGTGGCATACAGGGTTGAAAGTTGTTATTTTATATTTGAATGGTCTTGGGGATTTTTTTACACCACTGGTGGCAAACGATCAGGCGGTTCGCTTAGGGAAAGCGGTCCTCCGCTCATGGACACCACCAGTCCCAGATCCGCGGGTGCGTTGCCGGCGTTTAAGGATGGTGTATATTTTTTTCTTGAAGGTCCTCAAGTCGTATTGATTTGGAAATACCTCCACTGGCAGCTGATTCCACAGAGAGGTGGTGCGCGGCACAAAATGCCTTAAAAACGCTCAATTGTGGAACGACGGACATCGAGGTGAAAGCGATGAAACTTGCATTCTGCCTCGATATTCGATGGTGAAATTCAGCATCAGGCATCATTCCTTCAGCAGCATTTATTACATCAAAAGTATCTTCTTTCAATGTTGATGATTCGACTTTCATACTTGTATTTCTAGACATTTATGATTTTCTCAATTCTTAGTTCAAGTGAAAGTCAAGTATTACTATTTCACCAAGGACCACATATGACCACTTATGAAAGTCGTTCAAACTAAAGTTACAGACTGTTAACGTCTGATCTGAGAAGAGCAGTTAAGTAAAGTAATAAATAAGTCCAGAAGGTCTTTTTGGTATAGCGAGCAATGGCTCACTATACCATAAAAATCCATTGATCAGGCGGGTTTCCTCTATGGTAAGAGATTACCGCTACCAATGAACAACCGCAACATTATCTGCACTTTAGCTGTGTTGCCGGCTTTTTACGCGCGTAAAAACCGGCCTGATATAATTACACAACTCTCCGATATCCTCACGTGTTTCACGCTGGTATTCTGTTCGTGTTATAGTAGTCCGTTGTATCACTTCGGACGAGCCAGCCCAAGCGTCAGCATAAGTTTTCTACGGTTAAAGAATCTTCTAATAAGACTAATAACTATACCTTATATACTAGATAATTTTGTTACATTTCTTACATTACCAACGTATTTTTATTTAAGTCCAGGTATACACGCACCTGGAGTTGAAAGGGCAACTTAATAAGTGATCGACAGCACGTTTCGGGTTAAGGTTCGAGCGATCTGATCCTGCTAACCACTCACCATTTCTTGCAGTACTTACATATGTAGTGCATTTTGGAAACGAATTCTTTATATAGGTATTATAGGGCATACTTTAAATTGTTAATATACATACTTTTTTGTGGTATAGTAGATAACGGAGCAGGTAGGTATCCTCTTTGGAAAGATATCTCCACCCCGTGTGTACAACCGCGCCGCAATACGGGCTTTGTTTGTGTTGCCGGCGTTTTACACCGCTTAGTGGTTTAATTTATATACGGCAGATTATTACAAATACGACTGCTCTTTTTAATTATATATTTTTCTGTTTTCAGGTAAGCTTATCTATATGCGAAAAATGGTTTCTCAGTGACATGCAAGTAGGTACATTTACATAATTGTTAAAAACATAAGTAAGACGGTATTATATTTGTTTATCCAAGTTGATTTAGTGTTCATATTAAAAGTACAAAAGAGACGAGGAACAATACACATAGACTTAAATTTCAAACCGTATAATAACGAAAACAGTATCAAAACAGTATCCTGGCTGCTCACAAAATACAATCAGAAACAACATAATGTACTTCTCAAGTGGTTCTCGAGTGCTCCCTCGGTCGAGTGACTGCCGAATTGAACTCTTCACCGAGTTGAGGATGCTTCACAGCAGAGGGGCGGTAAAGGTTGGGAGGGAGGGGCCAGTTGTCGAGTGCTTGTTGCTACTATTCTAAACCTATGAATTTTTGGCTCATATATGGACAACGTTGTCAAGCATTAGTGTAGTATAAGATTCACATACGTCAGAGCTATTTCCGGCCTGGAGTAGGGAATGTTGTTAGTTCAGCGTATCAATTTTAAACTCACTTTTCTGAAAGATACCTGCTGGAATTCAGCTTAGGAGTTATGGAAGACGCATTAATTTGGCCGGCTCATCCGAAGTAATACCCTGGGCTCAAAGAATACTAAGCGTGAAACGGTACTTGTATTATTTCCCACCCAGAGCGAGTATAATAATATAAATAATATAGGAGACCCACTGCTCCGTTGTCCGCCATAGGATAAAAAAGAAATAAAAATATAATTGAATATGAATTGAAAATGTAATAAAAGCTAAAATAATTCATTAATCTGCGTGTTGCAAAAACCATATTAAAATCAGAAGATATAGATTACACTGTTTTTATTGTTGCTACTAGGTTTGTGGTAAGTGCTCCATTTTATGAACTCGGTACCTGTACTTATTTAATAACCACCGGGTAAGCTAATATAATGCTAAATGATTCTGTAAAAGTAAGAACGTTTAACCGTTCATATAATAAAATGTAGGTCACGTCCTTCGGTAACAGACTTCGGTATGTTTTATAAAGCGCGTTGAGTAAAATGATTCTCAGTTAGTTTAAACTGTAATAAATATTCAGGTACGAGCGCTAGACAACATAAAATGCCACAAATGGCTCTATTCCGGTGACACATCTCTACTTATTTCCACCACAAACGTGCCACAATGCTATTTAGATTGATATCTCAAAAGTGCAAAGTGAGATCGTATTTCTAGATAATTAAGACAACTCAGACTAAGACGAATCGAGATGACAGACTTTTTAATGAAATGTATGCAGCATGCACTCTAATAAAGTCAGAATGTGTTTCTAATCGCGGTCGTGGGCAACCTGGATCCAGATGGCTCAAGATCGAAATAGGTTGGCACCCTTTGGAAGGCCTGTGTCCAGCAGTGAACTTGATAGGCTGATGATGATATGTATCTAATCTGCATTTGATTCTACAAAAACCATAGCAGCTATGGTTTATTAATAGCAATAACCATATAAAGGTAATTCGATAAAGTCCCAAGAGCCCGGAGATTCAGTCATCTTTGTGGAGTTTGTTTGTTTTAATGTAAGGTACCTTTGTAAGACAAAATAAATGATTTTATTATTATTATTGGGTAACACTAAAAATGTCTTTTTTTATAATATAGCATACAACGGAGCAGATGGGTCTCCTATATGGTAACAGAACAACGCCGTTCATGGACAACTACGCCACATTCCGCGCATTGGTTGTGTTGCTGGCCTTTTACGCCACTTTAGCGCCATTTTTAAGGGCCTCCGATATCCTCATACACTCAGCGAAACACAGTACAAGTAATTTTTCACGTGAGTATTTTGTGAGCCCGTGGTATCACTTCGGACGAGCCGGCCCAATTAGTGCTTTCACGTATGCTTCAGCATGGCTTTCCCACGGGTGAAATACGGGTCTTACTTAAATTTTTAAAAATAAAGATGTTTTTTGAGCCATTTATGGGTACCGATTAACTACCAAGTCGATTTCCTAATTCTGGAGATAGCAATCCATAATGGTAATCATCTTTTTACATACTATATTCCTCCATTCTGATTCTTATTTCTACTTGATGAAATTTTTTGGGGATAATATTCATTGGTCTTGGCTGTGTTTATTTATAAAACCCGTTTTTTAAAAGCCATTTTATAACTAATAGCATTAAGTAAGGAAAATCGAATACCTAAAAAAAATATTCGTTATCTATAGTTCGTATTATCCAACTTATAATGAATTAATATTCGTAAATGTACAATTTTTTAAATTATATTCTTCTACACATCTTCGCATAAAATATTTTAGCTAGACAAGTACAATTCTGATATACTTAAATCGAATTAAATCCAAGCTGCCCATTGTAAACAATAAATACATTAATGAGCTGAACCTTCTATGTATTTACGTTCGTTTGTCTGTATGTCTAAATCTGTTCGCGAAACATAAATAACGTGTCGACGTTCGTTTGATCGGCGCGAGCGCGTTCTCGCTTTGTGAGTGAAGCCATCATTAGGGATGTCACCCCACTAATTGATTGGTGAAAATGCCTGCAATTTTATCCTCTACGCGTTTAAATATAATTATAGATTGTATATAAATGGTTTATTATGTACATAATCAATTTTAAATTTATGTCTTTATCATAACAATACGTTTAATTTAAAGCTTATATTCGGAAACAAACCATCCACGGATACCCTCTGGACCTACAGCTCCGCGCGTGCGTTGCCGGTTTTAAGAGATAGATAGATAAGAGAGTATGCTTTATTTTTGAATGTCCTCAAGTCGTGGTGATTTGGAAATATCTTTGCAGGCTAGGAATCAGCCATTCCACAGAGCGTTTGTACGTGGCACAAAATGCCTTATAAACGCTCAGATGTGTAATCAAAAGCGAGGTGATACAGATGGCACTTTGTTTTCTATCTTGATGTTCGACGGTGACATATTATTTGACATTTAACAAGAAAATATTAAGCCACATACATTGTCATTGCTTTAATTTAATAAAATAATAATTTTAAAATCTCCGAAATATTATTAAATTTTATGTAATATACTTTGTATGTAATTTATATAAAATATACTGACTGATTCTTTCACCAGTCAGTCAAACAGTAACATACATTGTGCTCCACTATAGCTGCTGGCTGTGAAATGATATCCAGCTAAACGATGAAAGCAAATCGGTTAATTGACAGCCCTATCAAGTGGCAGGACTCACAGGTCAAACTCGAGACATCGTTTGTCTTCGCTTAAGAGATGTTTTGTTTTTCAATTGGTCATTAATAATGTGACTGTTTCAGCTCCTGTGTGTTCCCAGTTGAGTTATTGTGGCACTGGTATACTATGTAATTTTGTTGTAGCTATAGTTCCTCCTAAATAAAATGTATGAATAAAGCTCGACTGTCGCTTATGGAGGTATAAATAAGGAGCAGTCTCACTTACGAAGGTCCATGAGGGAAAAACGACTCTCTATTACAGAGGTGTCTGTTTCTCGCTAATAGAGATTTTGGAATCTTAAAATGACAAGTCCTGGCTCTCTTCTCTCACTTATAGAGTTTTCTCACTTACTTAGTTCTCACTTATCCAGGTTTGACTGTATATACCTTTCGGAATCAACTAATTCTCCATTACAGGAATCGCCGCTATGATTCCTGTATTGCCGGATTATCATCTAAACAAAAACATAAATACAGTTAAAAGCTAACGATTTTCAATAAAATAGTGAAACTTAAAATATATGATTAGTATATTTTTTTTTAATACGCCAATTTTTATATCTTAATACGTTATAGACGATATATATTCTGATTTATTTGGCAGATCTTCCAATAAGTAATTAAATCGTATGTATATTTTGAAAATATTCTGTGATCTTTATAAGTAAGACTTACTTTCCAGTAATATCACTGCTAGCACTCTCTTTTATATCTTTATTTAATTTAGAATGTACGATTGTGGAAGCTAAGTGCATAACTGGGTTAGGTGCTGGTTTTCATCAAGATTGATCTAGACTAAAATATAATATAAAGCAGTGACACAGCAAGTAGCGGGTTGGTCGTTTTTGTGAAAATTGTGGAAACTGTCGCGTTTTCGTGGTTAATTTAGCACGTCCGAGCGGAAAGCGCGGCCGGAATACAGAGTGACCAACAAAAACAGGAAATAAGGTTTTAACGGAAACTTTTAAAATTTTTATCATCTGAGTCTTGCGAGGATGCAATATCTCAATTTATTATAAACATCAGGTGGTTGTTGTCAAGGACTCTGCTTATTTGCGTGGAATAAAGAGAGGTAGGATTTTAACTAGTTTTACGGACGACTAATAGGATTTTTCCTGGGATTTAAGAAATGTGAAAGGAACACAAATCCGTTCGTCCGTTCTCGAGTTGAGGACTTAGTTCATTGAACAAGGAAATGTTTTTAAACTAATTCTGTTTATAGACAAAAATCATATATTTTAGCTTAGGTTGGAGTTTTATTTATAAGTTTTGTTGGGAATTTATGTTAGTAAATCCAATAGAGTATGCCAGTGTATCTTATTGTCATTTCAGGCAGGTAGGTAACACAGATTACTACTACTATTACTAGTTAAAAACAGTAATGCATGAAACATTACTTTGGCATATTTTAGACAAGAAGTCTAGAGAAACAAACAATCTTTTTTTAAATGCAGTTATGTGTCTGTATTTGTTTTTCAACACTTTGATGATTGTTTTTTGAATCTTTCATACTAATAATATAAACTTAGCTGGATAACTATACGAAAACGTTGTGATAATTAAAAGCTCAAAATCATTAAGAGTTACATAATCATTTTATTTATAATCTGTGTTCTACCTTAAAAGCCTTACCTGGCTGAGTTTCTTTCTCTGTTATTCTCAAATTTAGGCGCGTTCGGGACGTTCATAAATGATCATATAATCAGTTTACCATATAATAAAAGATTAATTTCATTTATTAATGGGTGATGTTTATTTCGTAAATAAGCAAAAAAACTTACGATATAAAATTTCTTTAAATACGCTTTGGTGATATCGTGTATTTGTATCTATACAAATTTCCAGCCTCACATTAGACCTCTTTCCCTCTCACATGATATACCCTTTCGCTAGGCGAGGCAAAATTTAAAATTCTCGGAGAGCCCGCAAGCTCATTCCTCGCCCGCGTTAAGCTGTGAAGGCCGCTCTAGCCAAATATATAAAAATGTATACAAATTTCACTTACTAGAATTTTTAATTTGGGGAAAACGTCAACTTTAATATGATATTATCGTATTAAGGCAATATGACTAACTGTTTATAATTGAACTGTGCAATGTCACAGTTCAGTGAGGCGAAAGTGACGCGTGGACAGACAGAATTGCTGACTGTGCGAAGGGCCAAACCTTTCACATTATCTTGCTTCGAATGTCTATTACCGTCTTTACTTGTCTTATGAATAATTTCATATTGGCGAAAAGAAATTCGAATTTACAATGACACAAATTCAAGAATGGTTTGAGGAGAAGTTTCATTTAAAGTTCTATTATCTATTATATAATAATAGGAGTATGTAGGAGGCCCACCTGCTCCGTTGTCCGCTATGCCTACTATAAAAAATGGTCCTAGTGGCCTTAATATTGCGTTAAATTAAAATAATATAGATAAACTAGATCAGGACTTGGCAGACTTCGCTCTACCCTGTTCGCCACAAACCGCGTCAGACATTTTAAAATTTGTCTGGCCAATTTACACAATATAATTATGTATGCATAGGCCACTTTGTATTATTCTGATGTATGGGCTATTTCTGTGCAGTTTCAAAAAATTGAAGATTTTTATTTATATAGCAGACAACGGAGCAGGTGGGTCTTATATGGTACGAGAAAACCTCCGCCAATGACCAACCGCGCCACAGTCCGCGCATTGGTTGCGTTGCTGGCTTTTTACGCCGATTAAGCGGTATTTTTAAAGGCCTCTAATATCCTCACTCACTCTGTGAAACACAGTTCAGGTACCGTTTGTTTTGTGTGGTATCACTTAGGACGAGCCGGCCCAATTAGTTCGTCAGCATGGATCTTCAACTGGTGCGACAGTATTAAGACACTCGCCCGGCCACTGTCAAACCCTTCCAGAGACGGAATAAATTATAATTGTCCAGAGCGGACTTTGAACCCGATACCTCCCGCTTCACGGGACACTTTTAAAACCATTAAGCTACGTGGCTTTTCTTCTTGTAAGAGAGATTTACAAACATCCATTCATATATACTTTGTACTTACTATTCGCGTTTGGAATATTAGTTGGATGTTTCAAACAATCTAACTTGTATCTATTGGAGCAAATGAAATGAATGGTTTTAAGAACGCGAGCATGAAATACCATTAAAAAACCGTGTTACATGATAATCGATTAGGCAACAGAATAAAAATACCATCCGCCCACAAACAAAAAGCTTCGAATAGATAAAAATCACTTAATCGCCAGATTCAATTAGCATGTTGCGAATATCAATAGCTTTTAATTCGTTGCATAATCGATTCAAACAAAGGTGTTGGGCGTAACGATCGTGAATCGATTATTTCAGTATGATACACGTTACTTAATAGCAAGAGAATGTAGTGTACCAACTGGCAGTGCATAATTATATAGTTTCAGTATGAAAATATTAATTAATTATCAGTATTGGGAGCCTCGTAGTATAATGATTTTAAAAGTGTACCATGACTCGAAAGGTATCGGGTTCACATCCCGATCCGAATATAATTAAATTTATAATTTATCTTTATTTATATTTATCTCTGGAAGGGCTTGCCAGTGACTGGGATAGTGTCTTAATACTGTTCTACATGTGGGTGAGCCATGCTGACGCACAGGTCGGCTCGTCCGAAGTGATACCACAAAATACTCAGCGTGAAACGGTACTTGTATTGTGTTTCGCAGAGTGACTGAGAATTTCGGAGGCCCTTAAAAGCTCGTAAAAAGCCGGAAACCAAACCAATGCGCGGACAGTGGCGCGGTTGTTCATGGGCGGCGGTGTTCTCTTAACGTAAAGGAGGCCCACCTGCTCCGTTGTCTGCTTTAAAATAAAAAATATATATTACTTTTATTGTAACGAAGCAGGTGAATATCCTTTAAAGTCGCGCCGTCCATGAACTAACGCGCTTGATTCCGTGCTTAGGTTGTGTTGCCACCTTTTTACGCGAATGTAGCGGTATAATTTCACGTTATTCCGATATCGCCTATCACTCAAGAAAATATGTCCAAATAATGTTTCACACTAGTATTTTGTTTGTTCGTGGTATGACATCCGACGTGCCGTGCTCACGTCACAAGTTGGAAGACCAAACGCCGACTAATAAAAATTTATTCAAATCGGGAACCGAACGTAGTATCCCTGACTTCAAGATAGCTTACAATACCGTTGGGCGATGAGGCTCTTAAAACAGTTGCTTTACTGTAAGCAATGCCGTAAATATTCAGTCTCTAGTAGAGGTGACTTTGTTGTTGCAAAAACGAGACAGAGCTATAAAAATTCTTATTTTAGCAAAAAGTGTTTATTAGATGTAAGGATATTATTTAATTATGCTAAGTTCAAATTGATATTTGATATGTTTTTAAAATTATATTTTTGAAACGTATTTTCGTTATTTTAAAAATCACAGCGGTTATAAAAGTAAATTAAAAAGTTTACTTTTAAATTAGGTTTCTGTTTTAGTTAAATTAAATATATTCTGTTACGATTTGGGTGGATTTAAAAAAGATCGAACTTATTCCTAAAAGTCCACATTTTATAAAAATAATAAAATGCAGCTACAGACATTGAAAACTTCATAGAAGTGATATTATATAATCTAATTTGATATTCCGTATGACTTCGATGTTTGTCGCTTCAAAATTGAGCGTTCTTTAAGGCTTTCGCACCACCTTTCTGTGGAAGCAAGCTGTACGCAGAGGTATTTCCAAACCAATACAACTTGAAGGAGGAATCTATTCCTAAAAGGCCTGCAGCGTGGTTTCTACCCAGCAAGGGCATGGTATGTCCATGGGCGGAAAACCACTTTTTCTGCCTCCCGATTTACATTAAAAAATATAGGACATTTGATATGATACAAGTGAAAGTAGTTTAATTTTCAACTGAACTAGTTCATAGACTGCTAACGTATAAGATGTAAATGCGTGAAAGGCGTCGCTAAAGGTGCTTAAGATTTTATCAGCAGTAGAGTCTTCGCTTAGCATTTATATTTCATAGTTGTTGATAACAATCTGCTTTTATACTCATAGGGGTTATAATCGAAAAATGTGATGAATTTAAACAAGTAGACAAAGAAAGAAACTAAACGAAAATCTGACTTTATGCTAGAATAAAATCTTAATACATATATTTAAGAAAAAGTTTATATACAAGTAAATATATTACTTTACTGTATTTATTACAGCTGGCTGGTAATAACGTAAAAAAAGAAGTGACAGATGTCATAAAAATACGATTTTTTTGTTAAAGTGTAAAATAGATAAAACGAATAGAATATTATTGAAGGGAATATTAATATATTAATATTATATTAATGTATTAATGAATATTATTAATATTACATATTATTATTATTACATTCTTAAATAGTAGTCTTTTAATACATACATTTTCTAAGATAGTTTGTATGAAGTTATCTAAACTCCATAGATAACCTTATTAAAAATACACCCACTGAGGTTATTTCGCCGGTTCTTCTCAGTGGGCTTGGCTTGGAACCGGTCGTAGACTGAATTTGTTCAACGAGCTGTATTTTTGTATTTATATTGAATAAAAATATTTCATCAAGAATGAGGAATGAGATAGTGTCAAGCTATACATATAATAGATTTTGAACGAATAAATAGGTTTCTTTTTTTATAGGATAGCAGACAACGGAGCAGGTGGCTCTCCTATATGGTAAGAGAAAGCGCCGCCCATCACCAACCGCGCCACAGTCCGCGCATTGCTTGTGTTGCCGGCTTTTTACGCCACTTCAGCGGCATCTTTAAGGGCCTACGATATCCTCACTCACTCAGCGAAACATAGTACAATTACCGTTTCATGTTGAGTATTCTGTGAGCCCATTTTGTGCGACCGCATATGCTTCAGCATGGCTGTCCCATGGATGAGAACGACGGTTTCCATACGTCTGTTTCGCGGTGGCGTGACGTTATTACCAATTACCATATCAAATTATTTTTAGATCGTATTCATTAGGTACAGCATCGCAAGAAGTCGGTTTGTATTTTAAAGGCAACGGTCACGTCCCGTCATCAATATGCAGCTCTTATCGCAATCTGTCCGTTTGTCTGTCTAAAATATTTATACCAGCGCCTGCTGTCTCGTCGAGTTCGATTTCCCGGGAGATTAAAAGGATTTAGATTCATCGAAGTTGTGGATCGCAAACTACGTGATTTCTTCACTTTTCAAGAAATTTATCGTACATATAAATATAATTTTTTCGTTTCTTATTTAAGACTAGTTGACCATGGCGAACATGGTTTTGCCATATAAACTATAGCAGCCCATTGTAATACCAAAGTAGAAAGATCACTAACAGGCCGGCAACGCACCCGCGGCCCTGCAAGGGCTAGGAGTGTCCAGGGTGAACCTCCTGCTCATTGCCACTGATTAAATAAATAGATCTTCCTATAAAATATCATTAATTGTTACGTAGTAACTATATCAGCTAGTTGTCGCTGCGTTTTTTGTTGATACTCTCAGAATACTCAGCGTGAAACGGTACTTGTACTGTGTTTCGCAGAGTGAGTGAGGCGCGGTTGTTCATGGCGGCGGTGTTCTCTTACCATATAATAATCAAATCTTTTCTTTTTTAAATAATTATATTAAACATAGTAAAGATATCTAAGTCTATAAGTAAGCGTTGTATACATATGATACCTTATCTATATATATGTAAAGAAATATTCCTATAAGAGATAACTAGAGGTATTACTCTAAAGAGGTAACTAGAGGTAAGTACACCAAAGTGAAGCCACATACACGCTTCAGAAGTGAACTATCCCGTATTTTCACCGCAGCTAAAAATAAATAGAACGTATATCATGCAAAGGAACTATAATATGAATAAACATTCAAGAAATGGACAATTTTAAGTTCAACATTACCAAGAATAAAGTTTTATCGTATTGTGCTATTCAGACCTAATATTAAATTCAAAAGACGATTTGAAAGTAGTATCTTGTAAAGTTAAATAGTCAATATCGGTACCTTTAAGGAGCTCAAAGTGTCATTATCTCTGTAATATTACAACTGGAACACTCTTTAATGTCTGTGAAACTTTAACAATTACAATAACGAAGTATCCTACAGTGTTAGTTTTATAAGTAGTTTAGAAGTCGCATAATTATTATTAAATTTCGAACCGATAAGTAGGAAAAGTTCTTATAAATTTGAATATATTTTGGACATATGCTACTAATGGACGGATATTGTTATCACATATGAAATTTGCGTTTTGTCATACTGGCTGGCGTCTTAAAAATATCTCCTCATTGGTTAGGAATTGCAATTTAATGTGTATCAATCTATTAATCATGTATTTGAGTTTCGAACACCGTAATTTATTTGTGTGTTTGTGTTACTCAGTTTATAAAATGGAAATATTGTGTTAATTAAGGGTACTACCAGAGCTGCATAAACGGCTCGAAGGATTAATGATTTCGCCTTGGAGATTATGATCTACAAAGCAAGATACATAGCCGACCAGAGACAAACGTTAATTATGAAGATTAGAAGGTTATTGTGGAAACAGATTCATCGCAAACCATGTCAGAGTGAGTAGCAGGCGGAGTGATAAAACTGTTTTAATCCACTCGATGCGAATTGGAATGGTGAAAAAGCTTGAAAGGCACCAGACGCCAATTTCAAAGGCCTAATATTTCGTAAATTGCTTTGTATATAATTAGTTTTGCATTCATGTCAAACGATAATTGTTGTTACAAAAAATCTATTATTTCACTACATGTGCGGAGACCGTTAGAGTAGATAATCTCATCTCAGCAAGGAGTGGTTGTAAATGTTAACCAATAATTAACTATTAACTATTGCATAACTCAACATACCTGCTCACACAGACCGCGCAGCGATTTAGCGATGCGAGTTCGCAACACGCACGCAAGAATGACTTTTACAATTATACAAATAACGACTATATTCTTCAAGTCTTACCTGCGGCCAGTTATAAATGTTGTATGAGAATGACAACCTTATTAGGTGGTAAATAATGTGCGGAATCGCGTATAGATATCGCCAAAGGCCAGAACGCTGCGGGACCTCTGAACCCTTGCGAAATTATTATTTTAAATTGCTCAATGCGTTCTGTGTTTCCGATTGTAGCATGCGAACATTCTAAGTTAATTGTTTGACTTGAAGCCTTACTTAAAAATGTCGAATCCTCGATGTTGTCGTTTCACAGCTGAGCCTTTTTTAACGAATTTCGTGCCACGCACCACAACTCTGTGGGATCAGCTGCCAGCAGGGATATTACCAAACCAATACGACCTGGGAGCCTTTAAGAAAAGAGCGTACATATTCCTTAACGGCAAGCAACACACCCGTGGCTCTGCAAGGGCTAGGGGAGTACATGGGATGCAGAGGCGCAGGATCGCTTACCTTCTGTCATCCTCTTGTGCGTTTACCTCGTTTTCTATAAAAAGTAGCTATTTTTGTCACTAATTTTGTGTTAATACTTAATACGGCTTACACAGTAGTAGTTAAAACATACACTTCGTCTGTTTTATTATATCTATCTGACAATTATGGGACAGGCGAGTTTTTGTTAGTAACAGGTCCGTCGCTTTAGTATTGTCACTTAGGGGGCGTCCGTCACCCTCACTGCTTGTTCATTTCTAGTCATTCAACTAAATGTCGTCATTCAATGAACGCGCTAGTCATTCAATCAAATAGCGGATCCAACCAGATAACAGCGACATGTACATATAATGAAATAGTTGGTACCCAATGTTATTGTTTTTGATTGTGTTGCGATACCATCAACATATTCAGCTTAACAACTATCGACGACTAATTTGGACCTTTTGTGAGCCCGCGACCGTTTGATCGATTGTGACAGCCCTTCGTATTGTTGTCAAACGCAATTTGCTTGATTCGTGGCCTGTCTAAATATTGCTCGATTAAAATATCTATATTTATCAAGCGTGTAAGCTAACTGATGATATAATAGATAATAATAATAGATGATATTTTAACGGAACTAGGTTGACTATACTTGCTTAAAGTAGTGTCTTAAATTAAATCAAAATATTATTAATTATATGAATCAGATATTTGGTTCAAAGTTTAAAATGCCATCTATGAATTTGACCAGCTTCATAGATGTCTCTGAGGTCCTCTTTCTTATGGCAGCCTTTGAACTAAAGTATAGAGGATTGAGATATAATAAGTAATAACTGAGCATTTAATGTAAATATGGCCCTTGCTTTGAAATATCCCAGTAGACTAGCGGTTAGCCACAACTTTGCAGCAATTGCTGAGAGTAATAAATATATCTGTTGCGTGCTGTTTGTATTAGTAATGATAGGGATAAAAAATATATATTATTGTAAAAAATAAGCAGAAAAAGACAACTTATTGTATTTAGAATCGCGAAAAAATCTTACTTAAATACTTACTAAACTAATGGAGGGATGAGATGTTTGATAATTTAAAAAATCAGAAATATAATCTACTCACTGATACTAATGACGTGAACTAGCACGGAACTTGTAAAGTTCATAAAGAAGGATCTATAAGTGAAAATAAAACACCTGGGATACCATAAATTAGGCGAAAGACGAGCGAAAACAAATTCATCAAAGTTTAAACCGAGGTCCGGTGTCGCGTGAAGTTGCCGAGAGAGGGACACAAGTTGCAGACACAAGTTGCGGACATTTGTTGAAACATTTTTCATTAAGAAGTTGGCAACTAGCAGCATTATTGGCGAGTGTCGGATATTACGTGACGATGAGTTCTGGCCGCTCTGTTTGTTTCGCGGAATAACTTTACTTGTTTCGAGATTATGAAAAATATCAAAGAAAACATTTTTATCCGTCGCGGCTAGAGTGCACCGTTGCGCGTTTCATTCCGAGTTTGAGACGAGTTGTCCCATACCTACAACTGTGAAGCACGTAATAAAATATCTACTTGAAGATAAAATACACCTAAACAGTAAATAAACATATGCAATTATTTATTCAATACAGTGTTGTGGTAACATACTCGCATATGGAATAAACAATTTTTCTTGGTACTACTTCAAAGTCAAATAAAAAAGGCCTACAAAATGAGAAAATATAAAAACGAAATTTGTTTTTTTTTGGTATAGCGGACAAGTCTCCTATATAGTAAGAGAACATCACCGCCCGTGGACAACCGCGCCACAGTCTGCGCATTGGTTGTGTTTTCTAAATTGAACTTACGCGCGCTGCTCTATAAACAAAATGTCATTTTGTTTTGAATGCTGAGTGAACGTAATAATGATAAAGAGTGACCAAAACTGTTTTATGTCATTGTGGACAACGAAGCAGGTGGGTTTCTAAATGGTAATATATATATCACTGCCGCCCATGGATAATCCCGCCACAGTCCGCACATTGGTTGTATTGCTTATGTCCAATTACATACAAGATCTAGTTAATTAAGTTGTGTGAAACGAAGAGGGTTTACAAATAAACTTTTGTGTCGTTTTTTTTCAAGTAAGATTGTTTGTAAGCTTAATTTAAATGGAGATGATGTTTGTGTATTTACTCAATAATTGTTATTACTTCATTTTCAAAGAAACAACTTGATTAGTTCTAAATAACCTGAAAATTCTTTTAAATAAGTGTATATTTATACAGTATATAAATAATAATATATTTTACTTTAAAATCACAGCTTAATACACTTTTCGTAATGAAATTAATTTAATTAATTATAATGAAATATTAACATTACATCACGTCTCACCGTAGGCGTAATAATTTTGTTCTATTTCTACATCTGTTCTACATCAGATAGGGTTAGGGTTCTAACAGGATTCCCAATTTATATTATCGTTTAAAATGTTAAGCATTATGGCTCATGAAACCTAATGTTATAAACTAAAGGCATACCGGCCGTTCTTAGCTTGTTCATGGCTACAGTATTTTCCCAAGAAATACATATCTATTAATTACTGTTTCCAACACAAGCGATTTTTGTACCTTTAATCCATTTGTTATCTGTCTACCTGCGTTTCTCGAAACATCTGTATCACCGCTTCTGTAACCACAACTGCAATTATATTGTAATTGAATTAGAAGACAATTTTTATCATTTAAAAAAGCTTTATTGTAGCACAAAATAAGGTCTAAGTAATGTTTAATAATTGATCTGCTTATATGTAAATTTGGAGAATATTGTATAAAATGGATAGTATCAAAGCTGACCTCGCCAGTGTGACTAAGCTATGAATAGCCTGGCCTACATTGACTTTAAAATTACCTTTTCATGAAAGTAAAATCTTAATCATCAATGCATCTTAGCCCAAGTATTGCAATCTGGTTAGATGTTATATAAAATTAAGTTTGGAAAGTGTGGCAAGAAACCTTGTGAGGTCAAGTGTATGATGGAGCTGCATGTCAGAGTCGATCAGCGTGAGTCGCGAGGTCGCAGGATCGTGTCTAATCACTTGCGACACCGGCTGATAGTCAGCTTTCTATGGCCTTGATGTGATACATGTGGCACTTGCGGTGGCGATGTACTATAATATAATTATAATAATAGTTTACCGATATTTTTTTATTTATTTTATTCTATAGTAAGAAAACACCGTCGCCCATGAACAACCGCGCCATAGTCCGCACATTGGTTTTGTTACCGGCTTTTTACGCCGCTTAAGTGGCACTTTTAAGGCCCTCCGATATCCTCACTCTTTCTGTAAAACACAGTGCAAGTGCCGTTTCACGCTGAGTATTCTGTGAGGCGGTGGTATCATTTCAGACGTATCATTATACATTATAAAATGATTTTACTATGATTTTCTATAAAGATTAAGTTTATATGAAATGAATAAAAAATAAAAATATAGTAATTTGTTTTAAAATAAACACTACACATTGTTTGAATGACACGCAAAATATTGTATATGCAAAAATAAATAAAGAACTTTGAATGATATGATATAAAACTATAGGAGACCCATTTATGATGTAGGTACTCTTAAGTGATATTTCGTGGACCAGTGAAATATCTATTATATATTTTTATTTTTTGAAATTTTTATACAGATTCAGAATTTAACAAGAAATAGTATCATTTATTTCGTTGATGGTCAACCGGGAATATTTACAAAGATTTATGCTGACTGTGACATTGTCACAAATGGCTTTGGAGCGTATCTTGAGAGGTAAAGTCAAAGTTGTGCACTTTATAAGAGGATGATCCGTCGATTTACAGTGTATGTGCCGAGCTCATCGGTTGACAAATGATGGAATTTCAGTCAGATGAATGGGTGCGCGAGTGTTGGACGGTCAGCAGATCAATTTTTGACGATTTTTGACTATTTAGCTTATATAATACTTTACAGATGACCCATGCTGTCGCACAATTTGGGTCGGCTCGTTCGAAATGTTACGAGCTTAGAGAATAATCAGCATGAAACGGTACTTGTAATGTGTGTCGCTGAGTGATTGAGGATATCGGACGCCCTTGAAGTAATGCGTCTTAAAAGGCGTAATAAGTCGGTAACACAACCAAAGAGCGGGCTGTGGCGCGGTTGTCCGTGCTCGACGGTGTTTACTTACCATAGATGAGACCATGTATTTGACTATATTCTAGTTAATGTCACAATAAGCATAGATGTCACTAAAATATGTATCTTTTGTATATAATTTGAAACATTAACTGACCCGGCATCAAACCACTAGTGGTTAGCACACAAAGGTGTGAACCAATTAGCGTAAAAACTAGGTGATTCGGGCTAACGTTATGTTACGATGTAAGTTAATTAGATACTACTATGAGTATTAAAATAATGTTTGGGGTAGGGAGGTGAAAATTTAGGGTCATATGATTTTAATATCATTTTATGAAAATAAATGCGTTCGACCATTATTAGTATGAAAAAAAGGTATCGAGTAAATATAAGAAGTAAAATTAATGGCAATATATATATCTGCGAACGGTACATCCTACTCTTACTTTAGGAACCTCTTGGAAATCTGTCGGCACACTCTTGACGCTTTTCATGATTTTTCATCGTGTTTGATTTATCTTCCGCTTCACCTGAAGTACGTGCTTACTTCTCAATGTTATTGATGATTGAAGTCATACACCCTTTACACACCTACATAAATAATCTTTATGTAATGGACTTAAAAATAATGATTTTTTTTTAAAGAAATATTAAGGTTACTTGATTTATTTCTATGAATTGCTAATTCATTCATAGAAATAAATTAAGTGGGATAATTTGAAAAGAACAATGTAAAGATTTATTGGAGTTTCATAATTTTAAGAAAACAATCGCTAATTTGGTTTGTAATTTTTATACAACAATTAATTTTTTTGCCGTTGGATAACACTATATTGAGTAAAACAATTTCGTTTTAGAATTGAAAAATGGAGCTTGTTTATTATAAAAATGATTACATATATATTATACGCCTTTATATAGGTTGCCGGAAGACGCTGGATGCAGGTCGCCTCCGACAGGTATGCATGTAGGTCCGAAGGGGAGGCCTATGTCCAGCAGTGGATGTCTTACGGCTGAAATGATGATGATGATTCATTATACATGTATTTTATATTTAAACTAGAGGATCAGGTAAACGTTATATCACTTACTTATCTTCTATTGGACACATACTTGATTTTCAAACTAATATTTTTATAATCAAATTATTCCCAATATAATAATATTTCAATTATACTTTCATAAAAACCTGTCATATTAAGTTTTAAAAAATAATTTTTAATAATTAAAATAGTATTAAATTTCAATTATACTTTCATAGAAAACCTGTCATATTAAGTTTTAAAAAATAATTTTTAATAATTAAAATAGTATTAAAATTTTGTAGTTTAAAAACTGTGGATAAACCACTTGACACGAATACCTTCTCGTATTTTTTTTGCTGTAAGTAATTGATATTCGTATAGGATTTTCCGGTATTTATATTGTTTGAAAACCAATGTAAAATATATAAAAACTTGGGTGTGTTCGTACATATTTTTTGTACAGAAATAACAATGTGTCAGAAACAAAAGCGAGCGGGTTGCCTAACTCGTTACATCGCCCGTGGTAAAAAACATTCAGATATTTCCCTTTTATATCGATATTGTATTGGACAATATTTTTGCGAGGCCTACGCGAAATGAGATTGGGTTTTTTTATTTTTTTCTCTCGAGTTTTTGTAAATTTTAACGGGTATATTTTTTTAATGAAAGTTTAATAAGTTTAATGATTTTTTTTTATTTTAAGATAATATTGTCGCTTATGGAAATCCGCGCCGTTGTGTTGTTAGCTTTTTACGCCGCCTAAGCGGCATTTTAGGAGCCCACAATATCCTAACTCAGCAAAACACAGTAGAAGTACCATTTCAAGTACAATTCATTTCAATTCAATTTAAGGTATCACTTCGGCTCAATTAGTGCGTTAGCATGTGCTTCAGTATGACTCTTCCAAAGGCAAGTAACATTCAGAAACCTTATGTAACTATGTGGTTTTACGAATTAGGAAGAAGGCTCATTGAAGAAAGAGAACCGACACCAAATAATATTAGTATTTCATATTTGTATGCCTATGGATAGGTTTACGGTCGTAAACAATATTTGATCCTAGCAAAACCATATTGTTATTTAATCTCGATTTAATAAGCAATGTTTGATTAGAACAATCTAGCGAATCGTAATATTGTAGAAATACATTTGAATAATATTCAACCTCGAATCCTTCATATAAGCTTTATCTTAATCTTAAGTCCCGGGAAATAATAGATGCCATTATTTGAACCGGGTTCATTCAAACGATTTTGACACTTGTTGTCATTGAGTACAGCTTACTATCACATGGCTGCCACTTCAATGTTATTATACTTGTAGCTACAGAGCCTCTGCACAATCTCTCCGCGTTATTTTATGAAAGTAAATTGAAAGAGAGCTGAGAAACGGAAACCTTACTAGTTTTTGTTAATACTGCCTTACATTACACGTGTTATACAACTTTGGAATCTCGAATTAATTTATGTTTAATGCATCGTGAAAGATTTATAAACTTTGTTTGGTATGTTGAAATTGAAAGCTGATATATACATATATACAAAAGTGGTTAGACGAAAGTGAAATACATTTGTAACATTGCGTAAAGTGAAAGAAGGCATCGAGGACGAATGCAAATTATTATCGCTTTCACCTCGATGTTTGTCGTTCCACAACTGAGCGTTTTTTATGGCATTTTGTGCCGCGCACCACCTCTCTGTGGAATCAGCTGCCAGCGGGGGTATTTTCAAACCAATACGACTTGTTGACCTTCGCATATACTTTCTATAAAGGCCGGCAACGCACCAGTAGCTCTGCAATGGCTGGGGGTGTCCATGGGCGAAATACCGCTTGCCCTAGTTACCTAGCCTCCTGCTGTTTTGCCACCGGTAGTATAAAAAAAATTAAAAAACAGAAATATCATCTCCAGCTCTATATTTGTGTGTGACAGCACCTTAACCCTCCCCGCCTCATCAGGCAGTATCCACGTCTGGTCTCTACGACCCTCGCTGATTGTTTCCTTCGCTCAAATTATTATCATAGACATCCAAGCGTGACGTCACGCCAAACCCTGCTTGCGACAGGCCGATAACGTCCTTATCATACAGCTTCAAACGATGTTTGTTTAATTATTATAATGACCGTTAAAATAATGACAAAACTGAATGACGAAAATTAAACTGAATTTAATGATTTATACATAGAAATCATTAAATTCAGTTCAACGGAAGAAACGCGTAAAAACTACGGGGTCAGAAGAAATACAGCTTTTTATAAACTAAACCGTATAGAAACAATTTAATCATACGTATTTAGTCTCTAAATTTTCTTATTACCTTAATAATTTAATATTATATGTGATTCCGTTAGATCAGAAGTGTTCTGAAAATGTCGTAAACTTTTTTGATAGTAAAAGAGATTTCATCCTAGTTTCTCCTTTCATAGGCCATTA